>JAJMRT010000001.1:0-30472 GCA_030558065.1 Geotrichum phurueaensis
ATTATTAAAACTCTTATAAGTTACTCTAAATCTTTTTTACAACCCTCGCATTGGAATCTATTCTGTTTGTATATGATGACTGTAGGTTTGCCATATATGAACACCACATTTTTATGTTCGTGTCTAAAACCTGTAGACAGATAGCAAAAGAAGCAGCTGGTGGCAGTAATCAATAAATAAAATATAACATAAAAAAAGGCTTTTTAAATCTACTGAGCTACTTCTATTTTTTCATTTATTTATTATTTTTATTTGATCAGAGTTTTATGATGTTAAAGAATCACTCATTTCGATGTGATATTGTTTATACTGTTTATTAACATGTAGCGTATAAACATTTATACAGAAATTTCTCCTTGGTTTTTGCCTTGAAGTTTAAAGATACACGAATAATGCTTGTGATTTTGACAAACTTGAGTGAAGACAAATTGTTTGGAGCTATCCTAGTTCTCTTTTGTTTTTAGGCTCAAGTCATATTTCTCAACTGCCCTCTAAATGTAGTCCCAAATGAGCTTAATCTTATTTTCCACACAGATACCATGCTTTGCCTTTTATCAGAAAAAAACGGATGTTGCGTGGCTTTCACACAAAGATGCAAAGGTTAGGGTTCGATGTTAGATCTGGTTAGTACTTCTCTACCACATCTATAATTCTTGTTTACCCATATCCGCCACTGCCTTTCCTCCTTCACCTTGATCCCCCATACTCTTTCTTAATTCGAGCCTATCGCCACCATTGTAAGTTTTTAATTCAATCCTGCGGAATTTCCACATTTCTAATTATTATTTTAGCATAATGCTTGATGATAAACCTGATTTTGATAAAATTATAAGGTCAAAGCCTAGGGTCTTTCCCTATCGCGAGATTCTTCCATACAAAGTTGAGTCTCAGGCTGAGATCATTGCTCATCTCGACCACATCATCATCAACATTTACATTTCACTGAAAGCAATGGACTCCGACTATTCTATTGGCACATCTGTCAACCAGTCTGTTCTTCATTGGACTAGGGAGCTCAATGCATGGATGCAGCTGAAATTTGACATGTCCTTGGCCACCAAAGTCAAGCTTGCTCGTTTGTACTATGACCTCGCATTGGCTGATTTTGACGGCTATCCACTCGAAAAGATTGTCAACACATTTTTATGGCTTATTGGAGACCGCGACTTTGTTCTTAACGTCAAGCCCGACGACCTGAAACTTCCTGTGGAGCCGCTAATTGCATTTCTAAAAGCTACGGCTTTCCCGTCGCCTTTTCACAAAAGCAAAATTCATCTAAGCAAATCACTTTCAACTATGTGTCGGCTGGCGTCTGAAGCCCGTATGTTTTTTGATCCTGCTGATACCATGAAAATTTACCAAGAATTTTTACCGCTAGTATGTAAAATATTTGTTCTCAGTAAAGAGTTAAGGATGCCACTAACATATGCTTTTTTTTTTTTTTTTTTTTTTACTAGTGCAGCTCACGATTAACCGGATCGACCGCAAATTACATGATTCACTGTCTGCTACCAGGAATCAGCTTTCGTGGATCTTCTGCCCCAATTTCTCCTTCATACACTTTGCCAACAATCCTTCGTAACTGGAAGCTTTTGAACCGGTCCTTGCGCAATGATGTCTATGTCTTCCAGCTATTGGCTGTTATCGCACCTGATGCACTTGAGTCAAAATTTCCCGTCAATGAGTACGGAATTTTTACTAAAGATCAACTTTCGTTTATTTTCACAAACATTTTAAAATTTTTGGAAATATCAGTTTCTCAAGGTGGATCTCCGTACACTTTTCAGGATGAAGATTTAAGATTTCGCCAGCCACAAGAAAAAATGAAATCTATTTTTGAGATTGCAAAGTTGATTGTTTTCTCAATGGCGGGTGATGAGTGTCTAAAAACTGGTGGTATAATGGATTCTCTCGAATGTTTAATCAACTCAATTGAAACATTTTTCCATCCTTCTAATAATGGTTCATGGACATACAGTATTTGTCATCTTTTGGATGTCCTGGTGCAGCATTTTCTTTACAGATGGAATATGGAGCATAATGGCGAAAACGAACTACCTGAAGGCCGACAGCTCACGGACAAAGTCAAGGACAGATTTGTTCTTATTCTTAGAACTGTGGCGTTCATGAGCATTCACTCTAAATCGTCGACTGCTTCTGCTTCTGGCCTTTCTGCTTTGAATGGCCTAGCTTTTCTTTCACCAAATCTTATCATACCTCTGGTGTTAAAGGAAGTCTACCCATCTCTCCAAGGAGTCGTGGAGACCCATAGGACTATGACATCACTGAAGGCTCTTTCTGGACTTGCTAGAATCATTGCAAGAACTCCCAGATATGCTATCCATCTCAGTACTCTGTTAAATTTGGCAATTCCTGGTATTGATACGAACGATTTGAACAAGACTTTTCAATCTTTTTCTTTCATTCAAGCAGTGGCGCTGAATGTTCCGTTGTGGGATTTGTCTACGGAAGTTGGAAGCGGTCTAGCCATGCAGTATATTTCTAATGACGTTGCTTACTTAGAGGAGCTTGCAATTGGTACATCTTTCTCTGATACCGATGCTTTTAATGATGAGGAAAATGAGTTCAGAAAAACGGTCACTGACCTGCCGATTTACGATGAAGAGCTTTTGCAACAGATTTGGAAATCCTCTACCTACAGCTTTGGCGAGTTTGTTTCCCACTTTTTGGGGCGTGTTTTCACATTAATTGAGAATTTACCTGATCCTTCTGTTACTAAAGCCAGAGCCACACAGGAATCCAATGTTGTGACGATTCTGGCCCCTACTTTCAGTGCTGTAATGGCTGCGTTGCCACCAGAGAGCTACGAAGATGTTATTACTCACATTCTTGATTTCATTACCAACAATGTGTTTTATTCAGCATGTGATGCTATTGCGCTGATCTGCTCAAACGTTATTAAGGACAATCCAGAGTTGTCGTTTCCTCGGTTTTTTCCTGTTTTGAAGGCCAACATTGAACAAGAGGTTTTAGAAAATGGAGCTGGATCAACTCGTAGTGGTACTGAGATTTTACCACGTGACAGAACTTTAATCTGGTATCTGGGTATCTTAAACATGTCTCTGGCGCATGCTGGTGCGCCTATTCTGAAGTTTAAACAGGAACTTCTTGAGCTGACAATGTTTCTTAGAGATAAATGCAGAGGATCTATTGTTTACCATATCTCTAATACTGTTCATCATGCCCTGATGTCTCTTTCTACTATTACAGTTGTTGACTCTGGAATTGTCCCCGATAGATTTTCTAAAAAAGCTGGAATTGATATTACAACCAAAAGTTGGGGAGAGAAGCTAGATCCCCGGAAACTTAGTTTGAAGTGGCGAACACCCAGTCGTGAAGAAGTCGAGTACTCTATTGAACTATTTGAAGCGCATGTCAACAAATCTTTGAATGCAATCTTTGGAATCATATCTGGCACAAGCAAGGGCGTTTCCGTTACAGATGTTTCTGACACATTTTCAAGCAACCTAACTTACCTGCGTACTGCTAATTCTGGTATTGCCTATTTACTTGATCCCAGTTTCAAAGAGAATCATCCAGACCTATTCAGAACAACTGATCCATCCTCCAACGATTCAGCGGACATGAGCGACATTGACAGCCATATTGAGGATGAAGCTGTTGACCCTTCAGATGCCAGCGACATGCATTCTGGAGTTGATGATGACGATGATGAGATGGAAGATGTTTACCCCGAATGTGATGTGGATGTCGTTCCTGGTGATGATCTTGAAATTGATAATGGTATTTTGGAGCTTCGAAAACTTCGACAATACCCTACTGGATACTTCTTTTCTAAGGATACCAAGGATTCAGACCCTCTTTATCTCAAACTGCACGAACTTCATGTGAAGATAGGTAATTCTCTCAACAAGATTCACTCGCATCTGGTTGCTAATCGTGAGAGTGATATTGCCACTTTCAAGGCTCTTCTTTTTGCTTACAAAGTCTGGTTTGCTGATGTTGGTGTTGAAAGAACGGCTAAAATTACCGAGAATCTCAACAACATCTATAGTTATGAGACTAACAAGTACCGTGTTGACGGCCTTCGCAAAGATTTTCCAAGAGCACTTCTCGCTAAACGTGCTCTGCTTTATCACAATGCCAGGATTTATCACAACTGTGGCCCCAGAAAAATGACACCTCTAGACAAGGTTCTTCTTAACAATATTCTTGTCTCCTCAGTCTCCATTTATCCTGATGTCTCTCGTAATGCTCAGTCTTCACTAGAGTCTTCCGTGAAGGCATTGTCCAAGTCCAGGGTTTATGTTGTTAATTGGATTGTGAATGATGTTTTAACATCTCTTCAAGACAAAGAGCTTTTGCGTGCAGAGAGTGGATTACGTGTTTTGGGTCTTAGAATCCTACAGTCTCATATCAAGAAAAATTTTGACAATGCCATCAATTTTGTCCAAATTATGAATTTGGCTTTGAAGGCTGACAAATTGACGCTAAACAACCTTTCTCTTTCCTTAGTCAACACATTAAGCCAAAGTGTTACTGTTCCGATTGTTATCAACTTGATAAACTCAAATTCACTGGAAGGCATTAAGCCTTCGTCTGATGTGACGGCTCAAATTACAAAGCTCAGACATAGGCAAGATGTGAAAGCCCAATCGATTAAGGGAAAGTTTTTTGAGCTTGAGCAACTTCTTCTCAAAAATTTAGATGATGAGCAACATTGGAAAATTGTCAGTATAAATTTGATGTTCCTACTTCTTTTCTTGAACAATGTGGATCCTTTGTATGAGTGCCCTCCTGCCATCCTGATTAAGCTCAACGAATACAGTTTACATTCTCATCCTGGTGTGAGATATGTCGCCCGCAATAGCTTGGATAGTTTTTTTTCGCGTACATTTCAGCTTGCACCATTTAATTACGATATTAAGACTGCTGTCGAGCCTGACCGCCTTAAAGAAAATGAGTTTTGGGTAGACACCAGTGAGCCTGGCTTCTGCGAAAAGTTTAAAGCTGAAATGAAAAATTGGGAGAATCCTACCTATTTTATTGATCGAACCATCAATCATTACCACATATGGCCCAAGAAGTTTGTTGCTGACAGGGTGTTGGATAAAGATGACCTCAAACTTTCTGAACGTGATGTTAAAACATTTTCTATTCTGGGTCAGTCATATGATATTGCTTGGTTGAAAAAGTTTATCGAAACTAGGTCTGAAGAGCGCCAATCTGGAACGGACTATGTAAGCAATCAAGCTACATCTTACTTATCACATGTTATCCGCATTATGGATCTCGGATTCACTAGCATCAAAATTGATCAATTTTTAGACGTCATTGATTCCCAGTTTGATATCACTGATAAGAATAGTCACAGATGCCTTTCTGAGATTATGACTTCATTAATGAATTCTCTTGTATTTTCGGACGGTAAGTCGGCAAAGATCAAGTTTGATTACGTTTTCAATAAGTTCACCACCGCCATTATAGAAAACATGACCAGAGATGTTCAAACATATTGGCGGGACTTTATTCTCAGTATTATCACTACCATTGATTTTCGAAGAGTTTACCCAATCGTCAAGTTTTTGCTTGATTTCAAGCTAGAGTCGTCCTCTGGCTCTTTGTTTAAGGAAAGCTTGAGAATTCAGCTACTTCAAGAATGCATCCACCTGGATCCTGTCAATAAGCCCGACGTTAATTATGTGGAGTATTTTTGGTCCCATCTAGACTATAATAAAAAGAGCGTCTGTCCAGACATTGGCCATCTTTTAACTGATCTAGAGTTTTGCTCTAACTTGGATTCCTCTTGTTCATTGACTGAGGCTCTAGAGAAAAACGCTACTTATGGAGAGTTGGGTTGCGAAGTTTCTGTTTTGACTCCTGAATCAGAATCTCGCGTGAGAAAGGCTTTTGCGAAACTAGAGGAATTACACAAAGAAAGAAATAGCCTTGTTGAACACTCTTCGGAGTCTTCATATGTTTTAGCAGCCACCACTATTTCTGAATTTTTGCTTGAGGCAGTGTCTTGGAGCTTTGGAGTTGGCTATGTTAAGCTTTTTCCCAGTGTAATTATTCCTGCCCTTTTGAAGTTTTTCAACGTTAGTGAGGAACTTCAGTTAGGTGCTACCGCTGTACGCCTGATCCGAAAGTTTGGTAATCTTCCTTGCCCTAAGTTGTATCTTCAGTCTCATATTGAGTCAATTGTTATGGTTGCGAGCTCTGCCACGAATTGGCATCAGCGTTTGGCCATGCTCAGCTATATTCAAACTTTTTTCTTTCGTCAGCTCTTTGTTATGACAAGTGAGCAACGCCTTTTATTTGTTATTTCTGCTTCAAAGATGCTTAATGATAGTCAGCTTGAGGTTCGTGAAACCGCTGCTGAGACTTTGTCTGGTATGATCCGATGCTCACCTGTTCAGGAACAGGCTCAGCTCATCAAGACTTTGTCTACTCAGTTCAACACTTTGTTGTCGACATACAAGTTTCCCAAGCCGAAGCGCAATAAAACTGGTGCTATTATTTCTTCAGGAACTGCGACTCCCAGCTCGGAATACCAACAGATTTCCTTGAAGAGGCACGCAGCTGTACTTGGTCTAGGTGCGCTTGTGGCTGCTTTTCCTTACAAATCTCCTCCTCCAAAATGGGTTCCGCAAATTTTGGCAACTTTGGCTGTAGTTGCTTCCGATCCTGGTATGGTTGGTAAAAGTGTAAAAACATTGCTTGGTGATTTCAAGAACACTCGCAATGATACATGGCATGTCGACTCTAAAGCTTTTACAACAGAACAACTCGAGGACTTAGAAGGAGTGCTGTGGAAGAACTACTTTGTTTAAGCTTGTAAATTGATTTTGATGTTTATATTACTTTTTTTTTTTTCCTGTTGTCATCATGGATACTGGAAGCTCTGTCTATTAGAGATATCTTTAATTGAATTGAATGATGTGAATCTACTTATCCTAGAATCAGTTAGCTTATCGAGAAAGCAACTATTTCGAGACGGTTTCTGGACTTAGTTTGAGAAACTTTCGATTAGTGTAAAAAAAAAAAAAAAACCACGCAGTAGTGACACTCGGCCATATGCCAGGTTTTATAACCGGTTTAGCGTCAAGATGCAAAATACACACTATTAATTTCGATGATATAAAATGATACAAAACTTGACATAGGCTCTACTCAGCTAACGTAGTACTATCCCGCAACAGTTAGAAAATTGAATAGAACATGATGATGGTGCTGCAACCATAAACTGAAACAACAAGCCCTTCATAACAGCCTAAAAATCAGTGCATTTAAGACTCTTTTCCACGATTCAAAAATGCCACTTCCTTTTTCTTCTCCATTGAATAAAGGGCTTTCTAGATTTACTTTGCCAAAATATGTAAATTTAATTAAACCCTATTCTAATTTTTTTTATTTTTTATTTGGTCGAAATCAAGGCTCTTGACTCGGGAGTTAGGAGTTTGCTGCAGTTAACTGTTTGTCTTTTTTGCTTCCTGCCTTACAGACCTTGATTTTTAATACTGGCCATTGAGGAATTTTTTTGAAAATTAAATAAGGGGAGACAAGTTTGGTATTTGGTAAGCTAGAGATAATGCACAATTTTTTCAAACTTAGAAGCATATCTTAGCTTTAACATCAACTGCGGTCTTAACTTTCGATTCTGTAATTACTCCCATTTGGAGCAAAGGGTCATGTATAGTTTTTTCTGACCTAGTCATCAATATTACTAAGTAGTAGGATATCATCGATGGAGATCAGCTATTTTTATTCATGAATGTAGTTTAGACAGAAAAAGAAAAGGCCAGACACTATTTCAAAACTAGAGAGCTGCAACTTTATCATCTCTATGAACACTTACCACTTTTAGGCTATCGCCTCTTTTATTTAGTCTTCTATACTTCTGTAAATATATTCTGGTTGGTAGAGTTTTCATTAGATGCTATACAAAAATTCAGATGGTCAATCCGTAAATACCTTTCTTATGGAAAAGCTATGTAGACTATCTTGTCGAATTATGAAGAAAAAAAAAAGTTAGAGAAAAATAAATTTAGGTATGATTATTATATATGACAGGCTTGAAAATTTCTTTGGGTCACAATGTGCCATAGTATTTTGGTTTGTATACATTTCAGGAATTTAATCTCCATGAGCCATGACAACAACAAGGAGTTCAAGCGCGATAATCCATGATGAAAAATAATCGGAATAGGTCAGCATACATTGTGATTCTGCCTTATTATTCTGCATATTCATGAAATCCAAATCGTATTCTAGAGCTTACACACTGATTTAGTCTGCAGACTGTGATTTACTAGGGTTGTTTTTGAATTATAGATAAACCCTTAAAGAAGATCTATTTCCAGAAAAAATATGGTTTCCAGATGTAGTCAAAGTGAAATTGATACCCTATAACAAGCATCTCGCAACCAGTATGTAAGGCTTCTTGAGTTGAACAGTGATCTGTACATTCTTTACATTTCACATGTATAAATATTAATGAATTGAGCACTAACTCTTAAGGTTTTACCTCTAAAAGATAGACTACTTTTACTTACCTTCGACTGCTTTAACTTACGAAAAGACTACACTGGCAGCCTTATAGAATTTTGTTTTAGTGAAGACTTGAATAGACTTACTATTGCTGAATCTTTTCCACATGAAGAATCAGCGTAAAGTTTTATAATAGTATCAGGTTCCAACTAAAGAAAAAAAGAAATGATGCTGAGATAGAGTTAAAATCTTTTTTTGATAGAGACGCACTGGAGCTGGGTTTAGGCTCGCCATCTGCTTTTTATAATCACCCGTTTCAAGCACTGAATGCTTTTCCAATTTTGTTGATCATAGCGCTCCTACTTTCAAGTACCAAGATCAGATTTTGCAGAAATTTTCGATTTCAATTCTGCATGTAGCATGGCATGTTAGTACTAGCTATTCTGGGTCACCTGCAGTAGGATGTGTGAGTCTAAGTATAGATAAATTAATAGAGAAAATGAAGAAGCATCATGCTGCTAGAGTATTTAATTTCGACAATTTCAGCCAAAAGTTCAGACTACAAGCTTCGAAAGAGCAAACAGCTTTTAATGGAATATCATGTACACCTTGCTACCTACGCTCTGAACATCGCATTACAAAACTTAAAGTTTGAAACTCATGGCAGTCTTATGATTTGTAAAGCGATGCTAAATATATGATTTATACTCCCTGTTATTTCAGGGTACAGGCTTTAATAAGTCTTTTTCAGAGTCTCACACATTGTCGCAAAATCAAATCTTCTACTTGAATTTCTATAGGTCCAGTTTACTTCCGCCTCGCTTTTGTTTGACCCTTTTAATTCTACTCTCATGTTTTTAAGTAAAGCTTTTGAAGTAAAATCGCCATTCCTTTTAGTTATTTCCTTTTTTGGCGCACAAAATAATCGTTAAGCTTTTTAAACATTTCTTTTGAGAAGGTAAGATCCCGAATTTGATCCACGTCTGCAAGCAATACACGTTTAGCCGGGACACTATTTAATTCTAATCATCTATAAAGCGTTTGCTCTAACTGTATTAAAATCATAGGCTGGAACCAAACTAAAGACTAGTTCATTTAACAGCAAGTAGCCCCAGTTGAGAAAACTTTATATCAAATACAAGAGCTCATATTCAGTTACTAGGTTTAGTAATCATACTCGATCATTTTTACATCGTGTCTAAAATCAGCGACAAAATTATATATAGTTGCTAAAGCCTATAATCTGAAAAAAGCATTCAAGACGGCGAGAATACATGCTAAGGCTTTATGAGTGCATAATACCAACTGCAGAGTCTAGCCGCTCCTTGCCTGTCAGGCCTGCAGGTATAGCCTGGCTTTTCAAGATCTGAGACGCCATCTTAGATTTATTCGTCAAGCATATTCCTTTCGAACTTAAGAAAATACAGGGCTATCAGTGCCCAAAAATCACCTCTCCGTTACCTACCTTATTGGAATCAGTTTTTTGATTCAATCTTCATTAGGCAGTAACTAAACAGTAAATAGATCTTGCATATAGCAGATAATTACCTTGTTTTTGAAAATTATTATTTTTGAAAAAGGTTTTAACTCATTGACTATAATTGTAACAATTGAAAACAGTAATAAAAAACAATTCACATTGCTCAATAACTACTGCATAAGGTTTTTCATGAATTTCGAAAAAAAGTTTTGGCGTACTGAATTTAGCTCAAATCGAGATGAGTTTTAAAGAATTTATTGTCACGCTCTATTTTCTGGGAAACGTGCAAACCTGTGAAGGGGAGCCGTGATGGGCGAGTAAACCTATAGGTACGAGTAGAATGAAAACACTTTTATTCCTTGATTTTCCCAAAACTTAGAGGGAAAGACCATATTTATATAATTACTGAGCTCCTCAGGTCTCCAACCTGACATTTATAGTTAAAGCGCTTTATATACAATTCAGTAAATAAGTTCATTAGTAAGTAAAATGCAAAATTAAAATTCAAAATCCATATTTTTAAGAGTGGTCTAAGTCTCAGGGAATCCTGTGCTTCAAACATTAATTAGGGTAAAACCAATCTCAAGGGCTTCAGCAATGCGCATCCCATTGTTATAGCTTGATATACTAAATTAATGGACAAAAGTGAGAGATAAAGTTATTTTGTTACTCCTATCATAGCCTCAAGAAAAGTTTGCTGAATTTGTGAAATTTCTCTAAGTTTGAGACTTGCAAATACTTTTTTTTGAACGTATTTTGATCCAGCATGTCTAAAAGCATCGTAATCGTCTGTAAATTGAAATTATGAGTAGCCGTACGTTCTAGGATGATACAGATTGTAGGCTAATTGACGCAGTTTAAGGCGATACTCAAAATTTTGAAGGCAAGAGAGAAAAGCATAAAAAAGAGATTTAGATCTCAAAAAGAGTTTTGGAACTCATTAGAACAGTACTACACACACACTTATGACTTTTTCCCTTGTACCTTCAACACTCAATGTGCTATATCTATGCGGCTAGGCTTATCATGCAGCTTGCATAATTCTGAATGCCTAAGTACTTCCAGGCGATCTTGAAAAGCTGTTTTCCGGAGTTAAGCATATGAATGGTATTGCTGACGGCAAGTATTGGAGCAAGCGGCTACAGTGGAAGCACCCAAAGTATGATCGCGATAAAAATTCTCACAAAGTTTTGCAAAAGCTAAACAGCATTTTGCTTGTGGTTTCGCGCAGTGAATGGCAGTTATAATACGAGATACAAGATAGATTTCGGCAATACTACTCCACCACTCAAAGGGATCTAGAATTAATTATAGAGAATTTGACGCCATGGAACGCTTAAGCTTGAAATACCTACTGACACTGTTACTTTGCCAGTCTCATAAAAACGAATGTTTTTGAAATTCATGTCTTTTTTTGTTTGTTATTTTGTTTTGTAATTTTATTTGTAACTATTTGATGCAAGAACAATAAACTGATTATCTATTTAACTACTGCTAATATTTAAATCTCTGCATCTGTTTTTACAAATTAATAAAATACCCGAAAATCTTCTAATTTAACACAGTTTGAATCTATTTGTGTTGAATTAAACTGAAAGTGGAAAAGGTTTTCTAAATGAATCTTTAATTTGAAGAATTTTCGATTTAATAATGTAGGTCAGTGTCTATCAAAATACGATTTCAGGTTTAACCTATTCTCTTTGTCTTGTTGTGCATATACTATATATAGTTATTTGAAAAGTAATCATCAAACTTGATTTTAATAAATCTCATTCTAATGAAAAGCTTTGTTTTTGAGTCTGTGACCATCTTCGGCTGGGCTTCTCACTTTAGCAATAAGTCTGAGTTTAGTTTTGTATGTAGCCATAGCGGCTCTACTATAATAACCAATTTCTAAGTTATAAATATATCAAATCTAGAGGGTCTTAATTCCACACCAAATATAAAAATTGTTTGAAAACTGACGAAGATTTAGCCGTCCGCTATTAACAATTATAGAAAATCTGTAATATAACTTAAGCCACACACTTTTTATGTTAAATCTTTTAGCATTTATAAATATAAAAAAATACGCCAAAAATCATTTCGCAAAGCTTGACTAAGCTAAAACACTTGAGTCTTTGTTTTAGTCACCTTCGCGACAATAAAAGATATATTATATATATCAATTGTCATTTTTTATTTATTTAATATTCACCCCAGATATAGCGCTTAAATACTACAACTCTCGTGTTATCTGGCATGGTTTTTTCAGAATTTATACTTGAGCAGTGGGGAATTTGTTGAAATCAATAAGCTTAAACACACGTATAATTAAATTTAAAGCTTGATAGTCGCAAACTTTGTTTTCAGATGTATATGTACTGAATAAATTTACGTTATAGCAAATATATCTGTATATACATTTTAGGCTTTGACTTTTTTCTGCACATGTATACAAGTGCTCTTAATAATAGATTAGCGACAATGCACACATATGCTAGATTAAACACAGGATCTTTGTGTAAGTGATAAATCACCTTTCTGATTGTATCAAAATAACAATATTGCCAGTATGATTTTAAATATGGGGTACATGCTCTAGCTAGTTTTATTTGATGTGCAAGGTTCGCTTCATTGTTCTAAACTGTTACTTAGCTGGTGTCACAACAGATTGGCACAGGGCACAACAGATAGGGTTACATAGAAGGCAGAAAAGCGAGCAGCTCGTGTAGTCACAGAGCAAAGCAGTTACTCTAAGAAGGTTGAACCAGAACTCTACAAACAAGGAAGAATATTCCTCATCCCCTGAAGGAAGTGATGATAGACATCGACCACAATTTAGAGAACCAGCACAGCACAGAGACTAAAATATACCAAGATCAACAACGCTCCGCCAGCAGCCGAGCTTTTGCCCCTAGACCACTATTCCCACTACTACGTCCACTACTACTTTGCAGAGACTTCTACGACCACGCGCTACGTAGAAGGGGAGAGTTATGGCAAGCGATTACAAAAGCCAACTGAACTATTAGAGCATAGCCCTTTAAGTACCGAGTTAGATTTCAGGTCCCGTATTCTTAGGTTACGTGCTGACCGAAGACGTCTATACATATAACGATCCTCTTAGTTCTAAATCCAAAAGGAGCCCTTCATGAGTGACACCTAACGCGGAGACTAGACCGTTTTCACTATCTAAACTGTAGACAGAGCCTTAGCACCATCATCAAGCTTATTAATCTCTTCTCTTATTTGATGCAACACTTCTCGCATTTTTACCTTAGTAAGTGTGCTCAACAAGTTGTTGGATTGATCTCCTGGCTAACATGTAAACTATTCCAGCGAGAAATAGGCTTTTTTTTTTTCCACATTGGATATTTATTCTTACATAAACAAATACAAGTCAAATACTCAAGGCTTTAATCAAGTCCCAACCTAATTTGCCGGCCTATTCTGGCCTTGCAGTTTCTAGTAAAGTCCCTAATGGCTGTTTCGTCATTCTTGTTCTCACGCGGTAAGAACTCGGTCGTTCGCGTACCAGCTCAGTTGGCGCCGCCTCTGATCCTTCATCAAGTCTAAGACCACTGTAGGTGTAGCTTGTTATGATCTTCGGCTGTGTAGTCTTTGGTTTGAAGCTTGTGGCCCTCGGCTGTCGTTGTTGCGCAGGGTGTTTATTGCCCTATGTGATTGTGCTCAGTCTTACGATAGGTAGTCCTTCATAGCCTGAAGCGTCTTTAATGTATTCAACGGTGAGGCTAGGTTCAGGTCTAGAGATACTCCATAAAGAACTTTTCTTTTTATTGTCGTTTTCTGTCAGTGTTTGACGATAGGTTGAACGGTCTCGAACTCACCACACTTGCAGTTGTAGTTGTCTTAGGGGACCCTCCTTTTTTGCAGATATTCGCCAATACATCCGTTGCCTGTTCTGAGTTGTGTCAATCGGCTCAATATTTCACGGGGAAAATTCTTGAAAGCTTTACCAGTGACTAGCTTCTTCATGTCGGTTGTTGGACTAGTGTTGTCTTTCTTGGTGATCTCCTTGTACCATTTAGCAGCTTTAGTTGTCATAAACTTCTGGTATCCTTCTCGCCATTTGTTTTGTAGGGTTGTTTGGTTATCTGGTATTCTGGCTCTCAATGCCTTCCAAAATTCTGAAGCGGCCTTCGCGGTGTAGAAATAGGCTTACTACTATATTTGGGCCGCATCCTTTAGGACCTGAGCTCAGTAATCACGTTCTTGGAACCCTCACATGGCAAGTTGTATTTTTACTGTTATTAGGTCGTTTTTTGTTAATGCTTTATTTATGCTGAAATGTGGTCTAATGTCGCTTCTTGCGTTGATGTAGGTCACCGCTCTGACCACGCCCGTACTGCTTTTGCTCAGTGCGTGTATCCAGTCCTTGGTGGGCGGGGGTGCCCTCCTGCCTGGCACTGTGTCGATTTGCCTAGTGCATGGCTCTTGCAAGAGAAATCTGTTAAATTCTGTTGATTGTAGGGCTGGTCTAGTCGCGTGCTGTGATTTGCGACAGTTGAGTTTTGCTATTTTGATTTTCTTGATGGAATTCCGGGCAGTCATTAGTATCTACTTGAATTACCTGCCTCTGCTGCTTTCTACTGTCTGTATTTTTCTTAGCTGCTTTTTGCCGGACTCCTCAGTACCCCCTACTGCCTCTGGTACTGCCCTTAACCTTGGGTCTGCGCTCCAAATTTGCTTCACCACCCGTTTCTCGTTCGGATACATTAAGCGTAACTTGTCTGCATAGTCTGTAATCTGCTTCTGGTCCGACATGTCTGTCAAATCTATGTTTTTTTTTTACCTTAAAGGCATCTTTCAGGTGGTTCTAGTTGTTATATCTGGGTAGTAGCTTTCTTGCTTGCCACCTGGGCCCACCTTTTGTGAGCTCCCGTAGACTATTGGCTCTGCTGAAGGTTATCCAACTGGCGGGTAAGAACTTTTGCTACTTGTTTCTGCGTGTTAGCTGTTATTGTTACCTTTTTCGGCTTGTTAAACCCTGGTAGTTATAATTGCCGCGTTTCTTCCACATCATTGATGATGGCGTCACCATCATTATTCGCTTCTCCGCTGGGCTGATGATCCGCGCCAACCTATCCCTTCGGCAGACAATCCCTGGAAATTTTCTCTGTTATGGAAGCTGTCTCCTGTTTATTACGCACCATTTGAATTACTGTCTTCTTCTTAATCTTACTATGCCTTTCCTTCGTAAAGTGGCTCCTCAAGAGATCCTTGATTCCTCTTGCATGGCGTTTCCTGGTGTTCCTTTCCCCTTCACGAAGGGTTCCAGCTTGTTCTAATACGTTGAGATTGTTTGGCGGGTCACAGCTGGATCATATTTACCTCCTCTGCGGTGGTCTAGTTATTCGTTGTTGCTGTTAGTGGCATCTTGGTTGTTCATAGTTTCCTTTTGCACTTAAGTACTTTGTTCGATGCTTAGGCTTCCTTTGTATATAAGATCACTCAAGTATATATACGACACACGTGAGCGGATATGACCGCTTACGGCGCTACTACTGTAGTTTGCTAAGCCTACGAGAGCAGCCACCTAAAAATAACGTATCACAAAAGCTGTATGCACAATACCACTTTTAGACACATGCATAATTTATTTGAAGTAAACGCTAAATGTCAACTGCGAACTTGGGGCAACGCCAACAGGCCGCTTAAACATATAAGGTTTAGCTATTCTTTAGCTGCATGCATATAAGGTTTTTGTTGATAGTTTTTAGGTTATCCTAGTACTAAAAGGTACGTACTAGCCTGTATTTTATTTAAAGTTTGTGTGGTTATTAAAGCCAGCACACCGGTAGCTTCGGTACTTGTCGTGAATACGCATATACAGTAATCAGTATAAGTTGTGCCAAAATAGTAAGCCATTTACAGTTTGCTACAATCGACACCTGTACCGAAATGGCGAATTTAAAATCATATACAGCAGCACAATATAAGGTCTACGGCTCACAGGTCATTGCAGAATAATCTGAATTAATCATACTATACCGTTAAAGCTAGCTCGGGTTGCTGCTTATAAGTTGCAAATTCAGTGCTACTACATAAACTATATCATGCCAAAGTGTTGCTGCTCAGATATATATCTATCTAATCTGTTTTTATTCTTGCTTACTTAGCCTTATATGCTGATTAATATGGATTATACAGTCACCTCCCTATTCCTAGCACCGTGCCTCGTATTAGAGCGAGATCTGAGTTGCTTAACGTCTGTCTCGTACTGTTCCGTGTCAAGTTTCATACAGCTCTACCTGTATCGAGTGGTGGCCGCTGTTGGAAGTTTAGGGTTGTCACAGAGTGCAGAAACTGACACTGCGGCTTTGTAAGCTCTTACCTATTTAGTAGGTTAGACAAAACTACATTTATATAAGTTTTTCTTGTTTTTCTTTTATATTTTGTATTTACTCCTATAACGCACATTTCATTGATTTCATTAATTCATATTTTTGTTATATTTTGTTTTGCCATTTCACAGCCTCTCCATCAACAATGTCGAATCTAGCGCTCACTGTTCAACAGCCGCTACTTGCTCAAGGAGAACTCTCCCATGTTGACTATACGTGGACTTACTACCAGACCGACCCACTTGGTGCTGCTCAGATATTGTCACAATTATTTTCTGGGTAACGTGCAAACTCGCGAAGGGGGGGGCCGCGATGTGCGAGTAGATTCATAGGTAAGAGTAGGGATAAAATACTTTTTTTTCGTGTTTTTCCTTAAAACTTCGGGGGGAAAAGACTATATTTATATAACTACTAAGCTCCCTAGGCCTCCAACCTGACAGATATACATGGAGGTGTATTTTTCTCAGTGGTTCCACTGGATCTAGGCCTAGCTGAAGGAAAGATAAAAATCATTTTAATAGTTGTTTCAGAAACATGGAGGTTTGAGGTTGCTAATGATAGGTTCATGGTCTACTCAATATGCATAACTTTGTATCCTCAACAGTCCCTGGACTCATACACATCATAGGAACGATGGACCTTATCAAGAGTTAATGAGGCAGTTAGTGCTCAACTACTCTGTAATCTAATGCGATCCAGCCATAATGATTCTTAGGATCTGCAGTTTTCTAAAAGAAATGATAATAATAATAACAATAGTGTATGCAAGTAACCTACTTAATTTTCTATCTGATGGATTTTACGGGAAATTTATGTACAGCACCCCAGGGCGCTTAACTATCATCTTCAAGTTAACACTTGGGTTTGAAGTCAAAATATAATATCATGAGTTATTAACTTCAACACAAGCCGTAAATACATGACCTGTTTGGGAAATGATATTTTTCAAATACATTTTTAACTCTGCAGGACTTGAGTATTAAAAGCTTCACCATACAAACTCCAGAGTACAGTAAAAATTTAAAAGTTTTAGAGTGCTGAGTTAAGTCACTTGTGAGCTTAATATATATGTATGTTGTAAATCTCTGCACGAGCAGCACATCATAACTATGTGAAATCCCTTGGTTCTAGCTTTTTTGATACAAACTTTGAGCTTTAATTACTATAAATTATTATTGATTTATAGAATTTAGAATCCTGATTAGGAATTTGCATGAATTTCTTTTGAATTATCTACTGCTTCCTAAATAACAAGATCACAGACGCTAACACTCGTGTTAACGAGCTCATCTACGGAATCAACATTTAGGGTAGCGGTAGGAGCAACCGGGGCTTTGAAATTTTAGGGAAAGTGTTGCAGATTTGTCATTACTGGGCTTCAAAATGTTACACTAAATTCTGGCATCAGAAAACCCCAGAATTCTTGTACTCTCATAAGCAAGCCATTACAGAGCTAGAAGGAGGTGGTAAATTTTTAATATAAGACTTTTCTCACCAGCAGTTGACGTAATCAGAAGTCACGCTCAAATGACTTAAATTTGCTGCAAATGATGACTGACGTTAGAGTCAAATCCATCAGCACTTGAGAAATATTGCTTCCAAATTAAGAAAGGAATAACACGGCTTGAAGGGGTAAAAAAAATTTTTTTAGCTTCATATTCTCTGTGTGTTACCAACATGCTGGCTTGCCAGTCTTAGCTGATACCATGAATTGAAGAGGCAGCAGTAAGAGAACACCAAACAAAAAAAGTCTAGAATACACATAACTGGTCTAGGTAATCATAATAAGTGAATGAGTGGCTCAGTTATAATTGAAAAAAACAGCGCTCTGAGAAAGATTTATAAGTAAACTAAAAAAAAAACAAAAAAACAAGGGTTATTTACTATAAAGTTATTCAAGTTTCAAGTCTAGAAGCTCTATCTTGAGAAAAATTAACCACGCCAAAACAAGAAATGTTTCAATCTATAGTGTTTGTACAAATAATCAAATTTATAGTATTAACAGTAATAAATATTGGAGCAAGCTAATATCACCAAAACTTCCTCAAGATGAATGTACTGAGAGACTTCATGAAAACATATAAAATCCAAAAAAAAAAAAAAAAAAAAAAAAGAATTCGGTGCGGACAATCTGATTTGTTGTCTAGCAAACAAAAGAAAGATTGATAACTCTCAAACAATATTATTCATTACTCAGGCATTATTTTATGGTTCTAGATATTCCAACACTTTTAAAGCCTTCATAAACAACAATTATGACTTTAAATTAAGCAAGGTTTTTCGTATATCAGAGCTTATATTTTTTTTCAAACAGACTTTGATAGATAGATAGATATAGCCACTTATTAAGTAGGTATAAAATATTTTGTATGTTTTTTTTCAATACTGGGGAATATTCTGTCTAACGGATTTCGAGCGTGAAAATTTATAATTGAAATTGAAGTTTACATGGCAGGTTTTAAAATATACAGTTGGTTGCCTAAATCTTTTATGTTTTCAAATATTAAAATCTGAAATTACTATAAATTTGGCTCGGCAAAAGCTATGAACGATTTAACAAACAAGTTATATTATGACTTCTCGAAATTCTTTGCATGTTAGTATTTCGTTTTGAGAAAAGATCCCGCTTTTGGAATTTTGTTCACAAGTTATTTCAACGACTAAATGAATGTTTATGCTGCCGTTATGTAAGTGTACAAATTTGTGAAAGCATGACACAAGTGTTTCTCAAGTCCTAGTCTAATTAGTCCAAGGCCAATGATACCCTTTCATTTATGGTTTCAATCAGTATTAATCGAGTCCAACTATAGAAGTATAATAATGTTGCTATAGACAGGAGGTATAGACATAGTATGGGATTACCCTTTAGTGAGAATTCGAACTTTAAAAGAAAGTACATAACTTACCAAAATTGGGTTCTACTGTATCTGTCAACTCGATGCCCATAAAACATATTGGCCCCTGCCTACAGATATGATAGTGAATAACCATAGAAAAAAAGTATTTCTTTTCTGACTTGCAATCTCCGTTTCTAAGCTCAGTGTCGTTAAATAGTAACAATATAACTGACCACTCAAACATTTGGCCAAGCCTCAACCTTAGCCTTGAAAATCTACTTCTTTTTACTAAAAAAAAGGTAATGTTTGAGTTGAGATTTTATTTCAAAGTTGGCAATCTTACAACATCTTGCCAAATATCTAACAAAAGTTAAAATGTATGATGATTCTCGAGGTAGCATTGGTTCTTGGAAATATCACTCATGGCAATTCCGTTTCTGCTCAAAAATCTTTTGAGGGAAAGGGTTTTCTTATTTTCCAAGGCTCGAGTGTCAAGACGTCCTACCCAGCGTCAACTTTTTCTTTTATTACACAGTCAGTAGCAACTTATGTGATTTTAACATTTATAGATAAAAATAAAAGGTATTAGTTTATAGCTATCAACTAGTGACTAATAGCGAGCACGGTTTTGGTAAATCGTGTTTTTTTATCGACATTGAAAGATAAATTATGTGTTGCATCAAGAGAGACCAGCTTACCAGGTTCCCTCTACGGAAGAGCTTTGCGGCTCATAGGAAAAGTATTGACCAATAATTTTCAATGATACCTGATCATCGTCATGTAACAGAATTTCAGTTTTTGTACGTTTTTTGTAATCTATTTTGCTGATAAATGCAGTTAAAACTGCAACCAGCCTGGCTTACCTCTGACTTCTAACTTCTACCATTTGAATTTTTACGCTTCACCTGTTATTTACATTTATCCGTTAACTATTCTGTCTATGGTAGTTATGACCATGGGATCTAATGCTTACTCAATTTATTTAGCGATAATATTGACATAATATTGGCACACTTCAGTGGTTGACCACATTATTCTTCTTCTTTTTTTATTAAACGATTTACTCAGCGGATACCAGAGATTGATAATAGCAATGCGATACCTGTAACGAGGGACGTTTATACTTGGTTAGATGAGGGTCTAACAGAGGAAGCTGATTGAATATTAATCTATTAATAAAGAGCAGGCTACCAGGAATAACTATCAAACAATATTAAAATATCATAAGTAGTTACAGACTTGTAATAACGTCTAGTAGGGGTTCTTAATCATATAGATAAATAGTTGATGATAAAAGGAATCCCTGGGAGTACTGCCAGATAATTATGTATTCTAATTAGAGTGGGCCACATATGTTAGTAGAGACCTGATTGGTCAATCTGATTACTACGATCCGGATCGGGAACTAATAGTTCTAAGCCGCTCACCAGGTAGTAGGTAATGCAAGTCTATGGCGGGCTTGAATGAATAAATGTATGTTACGCTATAGCTGATCATCAGTCTATTATAGGCACCCAAGTTATTGGCCATCAAGACTGGAAAATATGAAATCCATAAATATAATATAACCAATGGTCGTAGGGCTTGTCAGACCTACTCCGTTACAATACCGCTGTGTTGATCCCTAGTTTGAACTTATTGTTTGACGCCACTTTTGAAAAACATCTTAACTGTACTTTTCTGTACCATAAATTCAAAAAAAAAAAAAAAAAAAACTGTTGAGGGCTGTTTAATCTCTCATGTAACTGTTACAGCACTGTAAACGGTTCATACCTAGCTCGCACTTCAGCCTTCTGCAGCTCTTTTACGTCTGTGATTCCTAGCTTGACTTTTAAGGATTGATTCTATTATAGTATTGAAAGTGGAGTATACGAGCTTGGTTCAGCTTTTCCGCTGAAATGTTTTTACAAGTATTAGCCCATAGCCAAACTATTATGACAGTACTCCTAGATTACAAATTTGGGTTCTCTTTGCAAAGCGCGCGAGAGATCTACATTGCAATTACCAATTATAGCATATTCGAAGATTGTGCAGGTCAATGCCGTCATGGTAGTACTTTTTAGATACCGTAGACACCAAAATAGTAAATTTTTAAATTGATGCAAAGCTGAAGGTTGAAAAGCAAAAAGAAAAAAAATCCTACTTCGCACAATCACATAAACGTTAACTGCACAACAGTTGACTGGTTGCTAGTCTCTTACCAGTAGCAATCAAGTCACAGAACCCCAAGTAGCTTGTATCAGTTTTTAGAGCCCCTTATTGCTTGTTAAGCCTCTAGGGGCGGTCAGTTTAGCTTGAAATCGAATCGCCCTGTTTGATTCAAAAAAAAAAGGCGCATTTATAGTGCCTTCAGCCAGATATTATGGTAACTGCAACTTGCTTTACCATGGCCCAAAAAACTTTCGATTCACTACTTAATGATGATTACCTTGGGATCTAGCTATGCTAGTAAAAGAAGCGTGTAGCCAAAGTTGAAGAAATTTTAAACCTTCAGATTTGCTGGGCGATGACCTTTTTTTTTCCAACCAGTTACTCGCATTCCATTGCGCTTTCGGTCTTGCAAATAATAGTAGCACTTAGTCAAAATCAAAATTCATGCGAATTCTTTTTTATCTTTCCGTATATATGATACATCTGGTAAATTGCAAATATGATGCCGGTATTCTTGATTGACAGGTAATTGAGGGTCTTTTGCAGCGCATAACTAAAATTCGAGACCAGAAGCCAAGCTTGGATTTTTGCAATCTAATCGTGATTTTGAACAATGAACTTACAGCACCTATTCTTCAACAGTAGACCGGCAGCTAGTTGGTTACAAATTTAGAAAGTAGCGTTTCTATGATACTGGCAGTGTTATTTAGATATGTATACATTACTGGGCCGCTGACTGGTATGTAAGAAGTCGCTACATCTGCAAGTGGGAAGAAATTCCGACAGATATCTGGCAGCAGCAACAGTAACTATGTGTAATCTGAACTTGATTTGGAAGCCGCAATCGTGTAAAAATGCTGCATTGAAGCTCCTTGTACATTTTTCCATGTAAAAAACTGTCACCATTTGTTTTCTTCGGTTTCTTTCAAATTATCTTTCTGCCTCTTTAGAGCCACATTACGGAAAAATCATGTTTTCCAGAACATGTAAGATTTTTTTAGTATTATAATAATTTTACTTGACACTTCACGGCTGACAGCTGCAGCCTGAGTGTAACTTTCTTGAAGTTTAAAAACGTATAATGCAAATTTTGTAAGGGCTGAAGAAACTTACAACCGATTGTCTGCCGTGCATCTGGTAAACTCATTTTGTATCATAGCATCTCTATGCAGATGATTCCAGACTCAAGTGCCGCTCGGCTCTAGTTACAAGATTCCAGGCTTATTGTCAGGAAAGTGAGATGGGAGTTAGGGCTGTTAGCTAAATAGTGGCTGTATTCTTATTGTAGCTCAAGTTCACTAGACTCTCACACTAGCTTACTAAAAATATGCACTATACGCGGTTTGTGTTTCTAAGGTATAGATGGAGGAAGGCTGGTACAAATACTAACAACTCAGTTGCTGGTAACTGTAAGCTAGCAAATAGTTTTTACTAGTCTTCTAAAAACTTACCACACTTTGTTTTTGCTGTGTTCAGATAGCTGCATAAATTTAGGTAGATTGCTATGTATGATGCCTGGATTGGATTGTTGCTTCAAAATCTTGGAACGGGAACAGCCGCAAAATCTGGACCCTAGGGCCCAGGAAGCTCTATTAATACCTATAGCTACATCACCAGTTGGCACAGCGAACATAGCATCACGTCAACACTACAAGTAATTGCCGAGAAACTGTAAATGCGTAGCTCGCTCTTAAATTACACCTGATTACACCTGGTGGTTACTAAGTCCTAGATGGGAACTAGTGCTAGCTAAAAGACAAGACATACTCGATTATATGCCCATGAATAGGGATTGAAAATCTGTACTGCCGTAGGTGAAGTGCACTGAGCATTGTGGGGTCAGTCCAAGAGCTACTGAATGTGGTTAGAAAGCCTGACAGTAGCATTCATGTTCTGCCTGCATTGTTCTTGTAAATATCGAATGGTATATTTGGAAATCAGTCAATGCGCGTTTAGAATTTTTTTAAAGTTTGATCATTTAGCAAAATAGATTGTAAACATAAGTGCTATATAAATTTTTATTACTAGATGGCCTGGAAGTATCAAAATCCACCTTGGTTCCAAATACTCATTGTTTAACTGCCCGAGCTAACATTAGCGTACTTATTCATGTGATTATTCTTGCAAAAGCCATCGGCATTTATCTCGAGATCAATGTGGTAGTCCCGGATAGAGTACTGGAAAGCGGCAATAGCATGCAGCTCCCAGCGGCATCAAATAATAAACTTTTTGTGTTAGTGATCTTGCGTGTCAGAAGCCGATGGTCGAAGATCATATTATTAAGGGCTTTATAAATCTCGGACCTGGGTATTGGAAAACAAAGTGATTGGATCCATGCGAGCTACTTTTCCTGTGATATTTTGGTTGGAAATGGGAAAATGCACGTCCTTTTCTGAGAGTTGACGTTCTGAGAGAATATACAAGACAGATGCATTAGGATGTCAACATACAATAGAAGTACAAGATGGTATGTCACTCGGGACAGTACATCGCTACGTTGGCAGTAGTACTGCATACAGTAACATACAGTAACAATTACTACGACGGCTAGCATCATATAACCGAAACTAAGCATGCTAGTCTTGCTTTTTTCGGAAAATCAATCCCTGTGCCATACGGTAATGTAAATCCATCCTCTCTCGCTTGCTTTTTAGACCCTGTCTATTAAATGAGCAGAAGTGAACATCTGCGTATCAAAAAATGATGTTCACAAATCAACAAAATTCGGTCTCGGTAGTTATATACATGGCTTTGCTGTTAGAAATGGCCGTTGTTTATCACTTTGGCCGGTCTTTACAGAAAAAGCAACTTTTTGATTTTGACTGGCTGGTTGGTACAGATTTCCGTACTTTTGCAACTTCAGTCTTACCAGTCAGGAATTTTGTTTCCTGTCATTACGCAAAAAAACTAGTTGGTTGCAATAAAAATAGGTAATGAAAGTGGCCAAAAGAATCAAGTATATACTGTGAGATCGCCATCAAGAAAAAATCATTATAGTGAATGAGATCATTTGGGGAGAGTTAAAACATTTTCTGGAGGAATGCGTTTTGTACTCTGCAGAGCCCGATATCTTTAGGAATTTTTCACTAAATATTGATATCAAGGTTGTTAATACCAAAAGAGTATTTAGGTGATTAGGGTTCTGGATCACTTGCCGCGCATTCGTTGTTAACGATTTACCTGGATACGGCAGCTGTCGAAGGTATTTCAAAAATGTCAATCTCCAGAATTTATCTCGAAGTGTTTTGTATTTCAATTTTTCTTGATACATAGATTCATTAATTGATAACCCAGTGTGATCAAATGCTGAACCTTTAATGCTAGCAGCGTCGCTTTTATAAAAGTAAACATTCTTGGAAAACCACTGGTGCTTTATTTTATTAATTTGATTTTTGGTTATAAAACTTTCATGCTTGAAAGAGGAGGGAAATGGGAAGAATCAACAAAAAGAATTTTACTTTTGTAATCACTGTATCTAGTTTACATAAAACTATCACTTTCAAAATATGTTCAACTTTTGTTTAGAAGAGGTATTTTTGAGAACGATTTACTGCTGAAGACCACGCAAAAGACTGAAGGCGCAAGTGCTTCACCAGTCAGGAGTACTTTAAGTGAAAACTTCATGAAAACTATGTCACAAGTTACCGCTACAAAATTTTAAATTAAAATCATTTAAATTTCAAAGTTCGGTCGTAAAATTTTGAGAAATAATGCATATTTTTTAAAAAAGAATGCCGTGTTATATCATTGTAAGCAGATGTAGACATTTTTGAACTTTTCAGTAAATAATACTATCTACATATATATAACTAACTTGATCTCGTTACTTTTTAAAGAATACGTGAGGTCTAACTAAACAGTTACCACAATCTGTATACTGATAAAGCAATTCCAAAAGCTGAAATTTTAGATCTTAAAAACTAGTTATCGACATTTCTTAATTATCCTAATAATAAATTAATATATTCTTTCAATATCTAAAATTTGAAGTAGAAATTATGTATTGTAGCAAAATAATAGAGAAACGTACGCATTTTAAAAGACAAGCCTATCATTTAATAGCGGAAGAAATGCAGCCAAAAAACAGAAACTTGGTAAGCGCATAGCCAATCATACTTTACAACAGCCAATAAATTGCAAATCATTTATAAGACTAAAAAGTATCATTTAAAAAAATTATTTAAACCTTCCAGTGTTTTTTATTAATTTCTAAATTAAATAACAAGAACCCTCATTTGATTCTGCAACATTTATCTTGACAATATTGGTCAAGCGGTCTGCTTAACAGGTGTTTTCGCATTTTATAAACCTGAATTTTTTCAAAAGCTCATCCCATGTATTGAGAAATTTTCTCGAAAATCATTACACCAGTTTTTGTATCAAAGTGGAAGGGTATTTCAATGTAAATTTTACAAGCAACGCTGTCAAGTTAATTACTCAATTTTTTTTAATTGCGCACTTACTGCACGGCAAACATTCTATGTCTATCTCCGTCACTAGAAATCATTTTTGAATTGTTAACCGGTATTACCAAAAGAAAATAAAAGAAAATTTAATAAATAGAAACTCAGAAAAGTTACAACCATTTTGCTAACTCTTAAGTTTTGAATTCAATTCTATTTACAATTATACCATTCAGTTTTTCATTTTTTTTCTAACCCTGGCACCAGTATTGCTTCTTTTTACTCAAATCCTAGGCTTTTAATACTTATCATTGAAAAAAAAAACGGTATTAAAACAGAAAAAGTCTAGAAAAATAATCAGATAGATAACAATGCGCAAATAGGTTATAAAGTAATCTATAAGCTGAGAGAATTTTGGCGCACAATATTTATTTAAAAGCTGAATTGTGTCTTTGGTTGTTTACAAAATCAAGAAGAAAGAAAGTGCCAGGATCAATATGAATAGATAATAAAAATCAGTTATGGAAACAATGATAACACGACCGTACTGCAAAAGCTTATTTTGGGATTTAGAGACGTCACAAAAATTACAAAAAAGTTGCAAAGTTTTGAACTACCATTTTTCCATCTATACAAAGTTGTTTTTGTAAGTATTTCAATTTATTAAGGGCCTCGATGATAACTAAATCTCACACTTTTAAAAGAAAAAAGCCAACTAACCTTTAAGAAAAATTATGAGATAGTTGACAGGTTCCTAGAGTTGTTACTTTACTTGTTATTTGTTGGCTAGTGTTATTACAACCTGTTGGTAATGTTTTACTATCTTTGTTAATTTTCAATTGAAATCTATTAGAAATCATTTATTTTAGGATTTCTTTTTTAACATATAGATTTATTTATGGAAAATTCAGAGCTATGTAATGTTAAACCTTTTGGCAAGTGTTGAAAATGCTATTTTGTCAGTTTTGTTAAGATAAGTTTTTTAGACATTATACTGTCTCATCCTTTTTTTATTCTCTTGAATATTTATGTAAACTTTCGTATAGTCTAATGATAAAAATATCTTGTAAATATTTTCTGTTGTTACATTTTAATTTTAGTTCATAAATGTCTAGCTGTCGTATATCTAAGCCCTTCCCATTCCCGTTCCCAGAGATGCGTGAAAAAGATAACGTGCAAGACCTCACACCCTACTCCTGGAATTGCAAACATTTCCTACGGTAGTTATGACTATGACGGGTTTCTTGTTCATTTCTAAAGTATGACATTATTTTATATTTTATAAACCAGAATCAGATCTTCAAGAATTTTTATTTTAAAAAAAAAAAAAGTCCAACTAAATTGATGACTTACGGCAGATACGGGTCTGCAGGGGGAATAGTAAGATGATGGCAGATGCTTGCTCTTTAAATATAGCACGATGCGAAAAGTTTTTGCAAAAATGCAAACTCTTTGTATATACTGCTAGCCTGCGTGCGTGAGATGAACATCTTACAAGTTAGAGATCAACAGGTATTGCAACTACCTCTACTAATAGAAGTTTTAAAAAGCAGGCCATGCATGTCATTAACCTTTCCATCCCTGCTGCAGACAGGGGAGTAAAATATATACGCATATATATCAGTGGTATATATAGTATATATATATATATATATATATATATATTATTGCCGAATATTATCAAAGCTTTTTTTTTAAAGGAATTCTCATTGTGTTATTGTTATTATATTATTAGCTGAAAATAAATTGTATATATATATAAATTAAATAGCAGAGCCCTATGAAGAAAAGCGAATAAAGTAAAATGATGAAGCATGCGAAAATCAAGCAAGCCAATGTTAATCAATTGATAAGTCAGAAACGTGCAAAAGAATGTTTAACACATCGCCATTTCCAGAATGACGACGCGCGCATAAATCCTCTCTAATTATTTTTATCCTGCCAAAACTTAATGTGGGTAGTAATGTCTATCGCAGTTTCAGTTGTTGATACCTGTGAACTGTCAAGCTTAGGGGGGGAGGGGGGAGGATGAGGAATATTATTTTTTTTTTCTTTTTCACGTGCTCAATGCGGATTACACGTGGGTTCCGGGACCATTTTACAGGTCTTCCACAACGGCCTTGACAAGAACAGGGATAATTCCGCCAGTACCAACATTAAATTTGCGGTGACCAATGACTTCTAGCACTGAGGCGATAGTGCCGCTATGCGCTGTCACGCCGACTATCACAGCATCGTCACCCTCATCGCCAAACACGTACCGATCAAGAAACCGCCGGATGCGTACGTTCTGCTCTGCGCGGGTCTCGCGGTAATCGGCGGTCCACAGCTCGTCATTTTCCACAAAGCCATCCTCAATGGGATACTCAGGGTAGCGCTCGCGAATATAGCTGCGGGTGCGCCGGCGGTCGCAGGTATGCACGCCAATTGTCTCGCGCAAATCTTCAACCACGAGTGGGCCTCCATCTCTGTTATCGTTGCGCAAACGGCTCCATGTCTCCTTGTACGTATCAAGCGCACGTGTAAACGGCGACACGTAGTGAGTCTGCGGGACAAGAATGCCGCGGTCATCAATTTGCTTCCGCCATGCAATGTTGTTGCGCTTGGCCTGCTCGGTGCCCAACGGCGTGAGCTCAGGATCAGGGCCCCATAGAATGTTGCCATCGGTGTCTAGCAAGCTCCAGTAGTCATCCCATGCCTTCTGGCCATAAATTTCAATCGCGAGGTTGTGGTAGCCCTGACCGTGCCTCGCGAGGAAGAGCAGCTTGTAGCGAGTGTTGGGCGTTGGTGGGTTACGGTTAAGACTATGAAGACGCTGTTGCAGCCCGCGCCAAGAGCCCTCAATCACAAGACCAAAGTCACGAGCAGTGAGATAGTTGAACTGCGTATCGTCGGTGTCAGGGTCTGATTGCGCAAAGACGCCGTAGCCAGCGTTAGAGTAGGTAATTTTCTTGCGCGATTTTTGTGCTTTTTGTTGCTGATGTTGGCGGGACTTGAGCAGGGCTTGAGTAATAAGCATGCTTCCGTACTGGCCAGTCAGCTTGGAGTTATTTCCGGGGATGTCGCAGTTGGCGCTGTGGGAGCTCTCAAGGAGCTTTTGGTTTTGTGGGTCTGAGCCATGTCGCTTGTGGAAGTATATCAATGTGGCCGAGACAGTCGCCAGTAGAAGCACCAGTAAAAGAACCATTGCTCAGGTCTATAAAGAAAGTAGCGGTTGCTAGTACTAGTTTCACGTCAAGTTAATCAGAGAAACAGCGACAGGTTGTGTGTGGTGAGAGGTGTGAAAGGGGGGAAGAGAACAGTTGAGGAAAAAAAAAAATGCTGAACATTTCATTCCCTGATACTGGGAGACATCAGTATGGACAAAGTTATCATAAGCGGAGTAGATTAGATCCACAACCGTAACTATAACGCTACTGCTATCCTGTTTCGTTTCGCGCGTGTAAACAGCAAAGCATCTATCACCCCTGCGCAAAAGTCTAGTTTCACTTTTTTTTTCACGTCATGCTGACAGATAGCGGTTGTGGTACTGACTGCTAATGCCAGCGCGCAACCTGAACCGTACGGCAAACTCACAGCCCTGCGGCGCCTCCAAGTAATCTTCCAGTGCAAGCGTTGTATCTGAGTACCAGAACCCAGGAGTTTCTTTCAGGCTGAGACACGACTGCGCGTGATTCTGTTGCTGCTTCTGCAAATGCAATGACTGTAAGCGCGTGGTTTCGTTTCCCGCGATAATCACCGGCGTACATAGTTTGTTATTGTCGCGACTTGTCCCTTGTACGGGTTGAAACCGCGACGCGAGGTCTACGACACCCGCCTGCTCATTGCCGCTACCGGATACAATAATGCGATCCCATGTTTTCTGGTGCTGTAAGACAACGGCAGTCTGGGCTTCGTGCTTTTGACGCTGTTGCACGAAAGTTTCCCTGCCATCGCCCACGCTACCGCTATTGCTGCTGCTACTAGTGCTGCCACTTTTGGCATCATTAATCGCGGCACTGGCGGGTATATTCGGACCATGGATGGCAAAGACGGCAAATTTGTCGGGCCGGTAATGGATATGCCCGTGCGTGCGGTAGCCCAGCGACCGCAAGACCTGCACCCATGAAGTGTCACGCAAGATCACAATGTCCGGGTTGATCTGGCGAATCTCGCGTACGCAGGCATTTTCCATTGTTTGCGGGACATAGAGCATCAGAGTAATGAGAACAAAGTCATCTTCAAAATCGTCATTTTCGGCATCGGCGACTTCGGAAGAAGAACAACCATTGCTATTGTAGGGTGTGGCTGAAAAAATGGCGCGAAAGTTGGGGAAAATAGGTGCCGGGAGCGGCTCACCAACGTGGATCCAGCGACCCTCTTGTTTTGCCATCGGCCCGGCCATCACATCTTGGCCCCCAAATGATTGCGCCGACTTTTTAGCCTTTAGTGGCGAATGGCTGCTGCCGTCGGCGGCTCTCTTATTGTCTGTATAAAATGTGCCTTTGTGTTTGGGTTGCTGGAAATGATTCTGGTTGTGCTGGTGCTGGTGCGTTTTCTGCGATGGTTGCTGCTGTCCCGGCGGCTTCACCCCACCGGTTTTGGGCTCGTTCGCAACCCTGCTCCCCGGGGTTTTCTTGCTCCGCTTGAGAAAGGTTGGCAGCCCAAACTTCATCTGTGTAAATTTTTGGAAAAGGATCAATCGACTCGCCAATGAGGGATATTTAATTTTAATTTAGTAGGAAAGTAAATGCAAAAGTTCAGAAGCAGAAGAAGAAACTGAACATGAGCAAGGTGAAGAGA
>JAJMRT010000001.1:30572-49484 GCA_030558065.1 Geotrichum phurueaensis
AAAAAAAAAAAAAAAAAAAAAAAAAAAAAAAAACGTTCATAATGCAATCGGGTCTGCGACCATGCTATCGCCGTTTTGACTTTTTGGTGCTGGCACCCTTCATGTATCCCGGACACATGCCCGCGAGAAGACAGTCGCCGCAGCGCTTGCCCTGGGGGCGGCACACGGTCTGGCCAAACCCCACGAGCGTCGGATTAATGTCAACCCAGAGGCTTCGGGGCAACCAGTCCTCCAAAGCATGGCGGGAATCCTCGGGCGTTTTAGCCTTGCCGTCATTTGTCCACCGCCACAGGTTTCCAAGTCGATGTACATGAACGTCAACACCAATCCCCTCAACGCGGCCCCAAGCGCGATGCATAAGAAGGTGGCTCATCTTCGGGCCCACGCCCGGCAGGGACATGATCTCCTCCAGGGTTGGCGGCACGTCGTCGGCATACTTCTCGCGCAAGATCGCAGCCGCTCGCTTGAGGAAATTGGCTTTGCGGCGGTGGAAACCGACGCTGTATATAATTTTGTCAATTTCCGCCTCGTCAGCGGCGAGCACGCTCGAGACGCTAAGCTGATGCCCGGGCAATTCGGTGCGCAGCTTCTGCACCGCCGCCGCGGTAACCTCGTCCTTAGTCTGCGCGGAGAGCATGAGCGCAACCAGCAGCTGAAACCTGTGCACAGCGGGCGTGATGGTGGCGCTGACGGACTCGGGAATACGCTCACAGCCCATTGTGTCGACGGCCGCGACCTCGCGGGTCCGCATCTGCTTCACGCGCTTATAGATCTCCTGCCACCCGACCGGCGCGTGCGGCGCAGTGTAGCCGGCGTACTCCTTGTCAAACTCAGCCTCGTTAAACGCTGGTAGATATGGGTTCCCGGTGGTGGTGCCATCCTCAGTTGTGTTGGTAATGAGGGGCTCGCTATTGGTTGCCGTTGCCTCAAGTTTAACCTCCAGAGAAGCAGGAGGGTTGCAGTCAGGCTCCAACTTGACTTCGATATGCTCAACCTTGATGCGCTTGACAGGGTGCTCGTCAACGGGCTCCGTCTTGATTTTAGTCGCCTCGGGGGCCACTGCCATGGAGGCTGTAGCAGCGACGACTGGAATCGAGGACTTATCAATCAATCGTTTCGAGCGTCTTGTCAGCATATGTGTGGTTGATGTGTTTTGGAAATTGAAGGCGAAATTTCAGACAAAAATGGGAAGACCCCAAACCTGACAAGCATTTCAGGCACACATTCAATTCCGGATCTTGAATCGGTGTACTCTCACGTCATCCAACACCACCAAAACTACATGTACTAATAGAAATAGCAGATTAGACGGTATAAAGTGCTTTATTCAATTTTTTTTTCCTAGTGATTTTACAATTTTTTTACTTTATTTTCTTTGTTTTTTTCTCATAATCCAGATACATCCCGCGAGCGCATCTCTTGCTCACGGGAAGAAAAAAAACACACACACAAGGTAGACCACCTTGTGCCCGAGATCCCGACCTCAAAACCCGGGGGACCTTATTCTTTTCATGATTTTAATGTTTTCGTAAAGACCGTGATTATACTCTCCGCGAAGACGATGAAGTATTGAACCTCGGCGCAGGAGGTTTGGCCGAGTCCTTGCTCCGCTTAATCTCAAGCTCCGCCACGATGGGAATATGATCAGATGGGTGGTACTGATCAGGAAAGCCGATGTGATTTTTGGTGTACTCGGGGTCAAGCTTGTCCAAAAGTCCCGTTACTTGTAATCCTGAAGTCGTGTGCCAGATATAGTCAATGAGCTCCACAAAGTTGGGCGTGAAGTTGGTGAAAGGCAGCTCCCCAATATTAGCATAGGAAGACTGGAAAGAAAATGCGTGTGAAATTCCTTCGTCAGTGTACTTGCCGTAAGATCGGCCGTCCATGTCCACATGATTGGCAATCTTACCTGTCGAAAACAGGTGGTACACACCGCTGTCAAGGGCAGAGTTGAAATCACCGCATACTACAACGGGAAGATGCTTAATGTCGGTAATATGAGAATAAACTGGATTCTTGACGTACTTTTGAGCAACCGACTCGAGGAACTCTAATAAAAGTGCACTCTGGACGACCTTGACGTCCTTGTAGGCGGGGTCCCAGTGAATATGAGTGTTAACCACAAGCACTAGTTGTTTAGTTTCTAGATGCTCAAGCATAGTAACGACCGCCACATTGTCCCTGTTCATAACACGGTTGAATACGTCATTAGTTTTCTTCAAGTCGGTCTTCTGCATCGCATAGGTCGAGTATTCTAGTATCTTGCTCTCAATGAACTTGAACTTGCTGCTTTTGTAAAACATTGCGCAACCATCAACACGCTTGGCCTCTGTATCACTCATGGTCTTTGCGCGAGTTTTCTGGCCAAAGATGGATTTGTAGCCAATAGTATTGAGCTTGGGGACCCAGATGTTGTCGAAACTTTTTCTGTCGACTTCCTGAAGACAAATAATGTCTGTGGAATAGGTAAGAAGCTCCCTGAGAAGAATTTTGCTTCTGTATTCCCCGTCCAGGGCCCAAGACGGGGTATAGCCATACATTGAAGGCGTGGCATATAAGTCACACAGCGTGTTGTAAGAGAGAACCGTGAATCTATTCTTTGATCTGTCAAGCTGGCTAAACTCCGAGGGAACCTTCTCATCTTCGGAGACTGTGATTGGCAGCTTAGCCACAATCTGACCGCTGGTGTCAAAGCTCAGCCAATCTCTTGCGGGTGATTTGGTGTTCCTGGGAGTGTTTTCTCTGAACTCAGTAATGAGACCCTTGGTGCCTTCCTTGGCGAGAGTGTTAACAATTGATTCCGAAAGAGGATTTCCCTCGACACCCAAAAAATCTAATTGGAAGAGCTGGCCAAAATTAGACGGTAATGTTCGTAATTTATTATCAAATAAAAAGAGAAATTTCAAGTTATAGAGCAGTCCCAGACGATCGGGAAGCTCAGTGATGTGATTGTGAGACACGTCTAAGACCTTCAAGTGTACCAGATTGGTGATTGCAGCCGGGAGGTAAGTCAGATTGTTGTGGCAAAGATAGAGCTTTTGGAGAAACGAGTAGTTGGCAACCTTGGGGGAGACAACTACAAGGCCTTGGCCAGAAAGATCCAAGGCAGTCCAAAACTGCTTAGAACTTTCATTTAGCATACGCTGACGCTCGTCCTCTTTATGTTCGCGCTTGGAGTTGGAGGTGTTGGCGGCGAGCTGTGCGTAAGCCTTAACAGGGGTCTTGGGCGAGGAAGCAGAATGAGCAACAGCAGCAATTTGTTGAGTCTGGTGGTTCTGCTGAACAAACTGGCGCGCAAGTTCCGCCACGGTTAGAATGTGGTTTTGCGGCTGCTGGGGGTTTGATCTGGACATGATAGCAGCAGTACGCGCATAAGTATGTGAAGACGAAGACTGGCGTGAAAGCTGAGCTAATTGAAGCTGCTGTTGCCAGTGTTGGGTATTCATAAGAGAGGGGTCAATTGGAGTAGGTTCATTTTGCTGCTGGTTTGATTGTGATTGTTGGTGCTGCGTCTGAGATTGTTGTTGTTGTTGTTGCTGCTGCTGCTGCTGCTGTTGCTGGTATTGGAGCGAGTAGTTGGGGCCTACAGACGACTGCTGGAGCGATAGCTGCTGAAGCGAGCCATCTTGACTAAGTAGCTGATGCTGCTGCTGTTGTTGCTGCTGTTGTTGCTGCTGTTGCTGTTGTTGAAGACGGTGGAACTGTTTCTGCTGCTGTTGTGAGTATGATTGAGTCAAATTCATTTATTCGTATGGTTGGAGGAGTTTAATGTATAAGAGGGAGTCAGATCAATGGCGCTGTGCACAGCATGGGCATCAAATTAAATGCTAAAAGGATATGCTAATAGTCAGAACGTAGTGGCGTTAAGCTGGCAATAAGCTATGAATGGAAGGGCAGGTGTAATGGCAAGAAGTGACGATATTGGGGGTGGAGGTGGTGGTGGTGAAAGGGAAACAGCAAAGAAGGTTTTTTTTTTTTTTTTCCTTTCTCTGTGTGTGTAGTGCAGTAGAAAACTTTAATGTGGTTTAAATTTTCTGCGACGCGTCGTAGACTATTAATGACAACCACTGATAACAGGAAATTAAGCGTGAATTGAAATACCACTTTGTGTCTTAAAAAAAAACCGATAATATTCAAATTTACCATTTATTCAATTATTCTGGCGAAGGCTGAAGAATTGGTTGTTTCGAGTCAGTCTTCACAGTCAAACGGGAAACCCTCGTCTGGGTATATGTTATTGTATGCAAGTACTAAGTTGGGCAAATTATGCGGCAGAAACAGCAGACGCGATGATGGTGGTGATGCGAACAAAGAGTCCACGGTTGCATCGATGCAAAACTTAAAGCATTAGACTTAATACCTATAAGATTTTGCTATTGTATGCAAATTTTCAAAGTCTAAGTATTATATCATGTGACATTATTTTCACTTTATGCATGAGCACGAGGAGTTGTCAGCACTGTCACCCCGAAGCAGCCATGAAATGGAAAATTAGGCTTTCCGAGTCTTGTAGGCAATTGCAGGTAATCCAGTCCAATATTTCTAGGCGATAATACATTGTAAATTGGTGGGTTTGACACCCTCCATCAATAAATTTTCCTCTGATAGATGGCTGGCAGGCCCTTTTTTTTTTTTTTTTGCTTTTGCTTTTGCTTTTCTTTTGCTCGCTTTCTCGGAATTTTCCATAGTGTTCTTTCATGGGAGCAACTTACGCAACTTTTCGCTTGTTTTGGTAAACTTTTTAATGAGAAAGAAGCAAGCTGTAAACACCCGAGAAACTGCTAAGAACTTTTTCAAACCAATCTCTTTGCTAAGACAGTTTGACATGCTCAGTTCTATCGTTTATGTGAATCTAAAAGTCTACGAGAAAATTAGATAAATATTTCAGTTATTCAATTATCATGTTATCATTACAATATTTTATACATCTAAATGTAGCATCTAGTTGGCCTTCTCGAAGTAAGCCTTGGACTTGACGGGGTCAGCAATCATACCGTCATCACCCTTCTGCCAGTTGGCGGGGCAAACCTCACCGTACTTCTCAGTGAACTGGAAAGCATCGACAAGTCTGAGGGTCTCCTCAACGGAACGGCCGACGGGGGTGTCGTTAATGGTGATCTGGCGAACAATTCCCTCGGGGTCAATGAGGAAGATACCTCTGAGGGCAATGCCCTCCTCCTCAACGAGAACACCGTAGTCTCTGGAGAGAGTGTGGTTGGTGTCGGCAACAAGGGGGATGTTGATCTGACCGAGACCACCCTCCTTTCTGGGGACGTTGGTCCAGGCAAGGAGAGAGAACTCAGAGTCAGTGGAGGCAAAAAGAACCTCAGCACCACGCTCCTGGAACTTGGCGGCAGCCTCAGAGTAGGCAATGATCTCAGTGGGGCAGACAAAGGTGAAAGCGAGGGGGATGAAAGCAAGAACAACCCACTTGCCCTTGTATTGCTCGAGGGAGACCTCTTCGAAAAGACCGTTAACAACGGCTTGCTTCTTGAAAGCGGGAGCAGGGTGTCTGACAGTGGCGACCATTTTTATAGATTTATTAGTACAATTGAGTTTAGGGAACGTAAGTTGGAGAGAAGAAAGAAAGAAAGAAAAAAAGAAGGAAGAAATGAGAAAATGGAAAGGAAAGTAGAAGATATTTATATTTTTTTTCAAAGGCTTTTTTTTTCTTTTTTCTTCTGGTTCGTTGGTGCTTCATAAACGAGAACAGGTCGTAACCTGGTTACATTAATAATGGGCCATAATTTTGTCCAGTTCTAGACCTTTAGGTGAAAGGCAACATTTTCTGTATGTAGAAAAGAAATCTTGGAGTGCTTTCCGCAAGTAGTGCACTTTTCCAAGGTCTTCGGCTATTTTCCTTCGGGCACTTTTTAACTTTTTTTTTTAAAAAAAAAAGCATAAATCCGGCCCAAAACGCAGGCCCTTTAGCCTTTTGACCAGGTAATGGGCTTTTCCGATTGTGGGTGTCATCAGCCTAGAGATAACTATTTATTTTTTTTGCCATCCACGAAAAGTAAAAAGAAAAAATTAATAATAAAAAAATAGACAACGATGAATACTTTTGATAATGGATGTTAAATTCCAATTGAGGGAGGAGTAATAAGGAAAGGCCTAGACTGGGGCATTCTGGACCTGATTTGCAATTTGGTCCATTTCCCAAAAGCTCTAGAACATGGGGAGAAATCTGGCTGACTGATGACGATGATAATCAGGTTTTGTTTTGTTTTTGTTTGATAAAGAGAATTTACTAAGCTAGCAAAAGCATCTTCAAGAGGCAAATAAATGATACCAGTTCAATGGATTTCTGCCATTTTAATTCAGCTTGCAACTTATTCACGCCGACCTATTCATCAGCATCAGTACTTTCTTGAGAAAGAGTTATGAGCGGAGCAAACAGTTCTGTGATACGGTTACCGTTGGGGGATTCCCACTACCCAATCAGCCTGTCTGACCAATACCTGCTCTGGTAATAAACTGGAAATAATCTAGCCCCTTCGAGCAGCATCCACCTATTTTCTTCTACAGTGAAGGTCAACAACTATATATATTTAGTTTGCTGGCTTTTCCTTTTGACCACATTAAAATTACAATAAAAAAAAAAATTTAATAATAATAATAATACAAGATCCTGCAGTCCGTTTGGAATTTTATTTATATGTCACGTAAATACAATAAAATGAATTTCGAAATCTGGTAGATTTCTCCAAGGTTGTTATCAGTGTTGCTGTTGTTGCTGTTAAAAAAAAAAAATTGGCACCAATCAGGGACAGACCAAATTTCTGCACTCCTTTCAAATAGTAATATTACAACGGATTATCTAGAGCCTGGCTGCTTTAGGCGTGTTGACCCTTGAGTAAGGTTATTTGAGAGTTTGTTTTATCATTTGCATAACTACTGCCAGCTAGCAGGTTTAGGTCTGGGAGACGTGAACCGTCCGCTTCCCGTGGTCAAACGCCTGGGGTCTTTCGGGTCCATTCCAACCATAAAATAAACATGATATTTTCATCATCGCCAACAACTTTCTCTAGGCAAGTAATCCGTCAAACACTAGATATATGTATATATATAGCTTGGTTACGACATAGTGTAAAGATTTTGTGGTCCAAACGTTTGCGAAATTTATCCGAAGCGGGCCTGAGGTGGGGGGTTTGTTGTCGCATAACTGGAAATTAGATCCGGCCCAAGAAGACACTCTAGCGAGTGTACCTACACACTACTTATGGGTGTGTATGTATATATGTGTATATATATAATACTATGGAGTAATTATATAGCCAGCGTTAATGGCAGAATCCGCCCCTCCTTGCCAAAAATCTAGATTAAATCCAATGCTCTATCATCACCTAGCAAACATTAGAAATATGTTGTTGTTGTTGTTGTTGTATTTTTCTTGTATTCAATTTATGTAGACGCTTGTCGCAAAAAACAGCCTTGTAAAAGAGCCTTTTTTCTTATAATTGTTCTGGTGTGGCTTCCTGCAAGCGTGGTTACTACACAGCAGCAATGGCCGTAGGAGATTGATATTTACTACTGCTGCCCATGGGGTGCAATGGCAGTGGCAACCACGATCAATACTTGATTTTTTTTTAAAAAAAAAAAAAAAAAAAAAAAAAAAGGTGCAATAAAAAAACTAGTCACACAGTGAAAACGCTTATTGCCCGCATATATATACAACTCTTTACAGTAATAGTTTTATTTAGTTTGAAAACTTATACAAAGTGCACACAGATATATTGGAAACAAAAAAAAAAAAAAAACTTTTGGTAGATATGTCATAAACTCATGAAGGTGAAAAAAAAAAAAAAAAAATGAAAAACTCCAAGTAAAACAAGCAAACAAACGAACAAAAAACAAACGGACTTTGCTAATTTTGGCTGTCATCAAAAGCCTAGCAATTTGGCACTTTTGGCAGTTGCGTGCGGAGGCACATGTTAAATATTTCAACTGATCCTAATACCGTTGAGCCTGGTCGCAAACTTATTTCACTAAAGGGTCACGCCCCATGGTGCCTAAAGCATCAAAAGAGAATCACCTTCTGACGGATCAACATGAACAGTCTATCAAAATTTAGTAGTTAGTAAAAGAAGATTCATATAGTACAATACGCTGGTACTCACCTTTGAAATGGATGCCATCTTGTTGTTACTCAGCAGCAAATCGTACTTCAATACGCCTCTAATTATCAGTTCGAACGGATGAAGGCTTACGCGCGCCCACTTTTTCTGGCCGTTGTCAATATCGCCACCGCCACTGCTGCCACCGCCGCTGGGACTGTTGTTTTCAGTTGGGAAAACCCCTGTTTCTACATCGTCACTATCATCATCGTTGGGCGACGAGGTTGTGTTGCGGCCGGGGTGAACAAGTCGAAACTGGCCCACGGATTTGAGCAACCGCCGCGAAAGCACGCCTCCCTCAAATGAGAGAGGTACCTCAAAGTGCTGGATATTGCCGAGAAGCATTGTGTGTGGCTCCCCCTTGGACTTACCCTTGCTGTTTTTGTCCTCTTGCACATAGGGTGACCGGGCAAACACATCGAGGTCGACATTTGAAATCTCGACACTCAAGAATCCCGGGTTGATACCCTCGACCACAACATCAAACATTAGCTCTTCATCACTAACAAGAATATCAAACACGTCCGCGATGGCAACGTTGTGCAGCGGCTTAGTCGTCGCAAGCAAAAAGCCCATCACAAACCCAAGCCCAAGAATTGAAAGAATTATAAGAATCATCCAGAGCGTGAAGCGTATTCGCTGAAACCGGACATTATTTCCCTCAGACCCATTGCCGTATCGCTTGTAATTGTGTGGCGAGTAGGCACGCGATCCGCTGTTGCTGGTACTAGTATTGTAAACGGAATGAGGATTGCCTTTCCACGCGCGGCGGCCGCCAGGTCCTCCAAAAGAACCATATGTCGTGTTTGCTGAGGACTGTTTGTTGTTCACTGCGACGCGAAAAGGCGTGGTCTCAGAATACTCATGATAGTACTCGTCGTCATCATCATCATCAAAGTCGTCATCATCATCGTTATAAAGCTCCTCTTCTTCGTCACCATCTTCGTAGTTCGGGTAACGGCTATTCATTCGGCGAAAGCTTTGATGTCCAGACTTGTAATCGAGGTATCCATTATTCTGCTTTGAACGCAACTGGCTAGAATTTTTCAAAGCTCGCTTCGATACGGAAAGCTTGTATGGGCGGCTAGACTTTATGTGCGAGCGCATATTAGACGAAATTGATTTGTGCAGCATTGGGAAGGAGCTGACACTGGCACTAGCAAGATATCCTGGGCTGTAATTACCGGGGCTATTTGCATTGCTGATAGGGTCATTAGTGTTTGCGAGCGCCAGGGTTGAGTCAGACACTGGCATTGACACCGGTGGCTGTTGATGCAGATCAATGCCTTCATTATTGGTTTCTTGGTACTGTTTGTTACTGTAAAAGGAGGAATGTGAGGGTTGATGGTGCAAACAGGGTTTGTTGACAGAAATGTTGGTCAACTGCGATACTATAGAAGGTCTTGCATTCAATCTTAAACTGTCAGAATCAACATCTTTCACGTTTTGTTGTTGTTTCGCCGGTTGTGATGGTAATGGCGATGTTGTATCATGTTCTTGTTCTGAAGACCGATGTTGGTTCTGTGGTGGTGGCGGTTGCTGGGGTTCTTGTGGCTGTTGTTGCTCTTCTTGTTGTTGTGGTGGTTGTTGATGCTGTTGTTGCTGCTGCTGTAGCTGCTGTTGCTGGATCTGTTGCAACTGTTGATCAAGCAACTGTTTCTGATAATGCTTTTGTGCATTCGAACGACGACTCTGCGTTAGAGTTTGATAGGAGTCGGTGCCTCCTAAAATGCATTGTGGCTGAATTTCAGCCTGAGAAGATTGAATAGTAGCCAAATGTGACGGCTGTTGTTGCAGTTGTGGCTGCTGGGCAGACATGGACGATGTTGATGGGCTCCTTCCATGGAACCGCGGTCGCATTGAGCTAGAAGAGACCGAAGAGTTGATAAAGTGCGGGTTCGGCTCGTTCGGGTTCGACTCGTAGACAAATGTTTCATCTGAATCAGAGGATTGTACCTCATCAACAGCAGAAGCAATCTTCGCGGCAAACACCTGCACTTTAGACCCGCCATTGCGGGACGAATTCACAGCCTTCTTCTTTTTTGCCTTTTGTGACAGTTTGTTGACATTGTCAATACTCTTCTTTACTTTTAGCCCAATACTTCCATTGCTTGGAGGCATAGCAAGAGACGGTACTGCCACTACGGTTTCTGTTTCTACAGTCATTGAGTTAGGAGTCGTGGTGTTGGGTTTCCAGTTACTAGACGTGGCCGGGAGCTTGTGTTCAACTGAAGGGGATTTTTCAGAAAAATACTGAGACTGGGTGCCTAGCGGGCTAATAGAATCAGATGCGAGATCATTTGTATTTTTCGTCAGTTGCTTGATAGTTTCGGGAAAAGGAGCCGAGGGAAGAGCAGTATGTACGGGATTTGGCTCAGGGACACTGGGATTAGTAGTAGTTGCATTTGAGCTTGTGGTAATGTTGTCGGCAGGTTCAGCAGGTGCCGGGAGAGGCGTGATGGTAGATGCGGAGATTTGAGAGTTGACTGTTTCATTGGAAATTGATGAATTCCGACTACTAGAGACAGTCTTTCGCGGCGAGCTGGGCTCATCGGGAGTAATATTGGGACTGTTAGAATTGGCGATATTTGGACTATTTGGGGTTGGAGACGAAGTGGTGAAACTTAGTTTTCTATAAGGTCGCGCTGTGTTTACCTTGGAGGAACCGGGGCCCTGACCACCGGGAAGACGTGAGTTTAGGCGCTGGTATCCGGGAGTGGGGAGGTAAGAGCTGGTATCGCTGGATTGATCAAAGTCCTCTTCCTCATCCTCTTCATCAAACTCGTCAGGGTCTTCGTATTGTTCGTCTGATGCCGTTGTTGAAGGCTGGTCGTAGTAGAAATCAGGTCTTCTAAGAAAAGCAGATTTACTGGTATTGGTGCGCTTGGGTTTTGGCAATTGTCTCTTTGCTCTGGAACTGGCAGTTGAAGTATATAGAGACATTCTCTCTCTCGTTGCAGTATCTCGGGAGGGCTCCTCAGTTGGCTTAAGGTTCTTTCTCTTTTTCTTTTTTTTTGTTGAGGATATCGAATGTGCTGACGAGTCGGATGGCGGAGGCGGACCAAGGCTGGAGGGTTGGGTATTTTGTTTCATGGTAAACTTATTGGATTTGCTAGGGTCATTACTGGTTGTTTTTGATGGAGATGGCGGTGGTGCTGGTGGTTTCTTTTCAAACTGGTCAGCCATTTAATCTGAGTGAAAAGAGAAAGAAAAAAAAAATTAAATAAATAAATAAATTAAAAGGGGGAAAGCGTGGGCAGAGGCAATTATTACTATGGTTGAAGAAAAACCTCCATGAAGATTTGGGTGTGTAGCCGTTTAGGAAAAAAAAAAAAAAAAAAAAAAAATTTTGAAGGTGCAGGAGAATCTGAGAAGAATGAATTTAGACTATCAATGCTTTACTGATGTTTCTTCAATATTGCAAAAAAGACGAAAATAGGAAGAAGATATTAGAGTCAAGTGGTCAATTAAATCCAATTAAAGGAGAATTGAAAAGAAAGAGAAGTAACAAAAAAAAAAAACATGAAAATTGAGGGTCTAGACTTAATAATGGGCACACAAGCCTTAGATTTTGAGCTTTAAAAATCAATACTACTTTTTTTCAAGTTATAAGTATTAAAGTTTATGTTACTAATCACTTCTATTTGTATTAGTCAACTTATTCTATTAATGCAACATTTCTGTCACTGCCACCATTGGCAATTGTTTTTTTGTTGATTGTTAGGGTGATATCAATAAATAGCTCTCATACAGTGGTGTTTGGGTTTCTACCGTTTATGCCAGGCTACACATGTCCATCACCAGCATTCCCGTTGTTTCGCAGCAGATCCAAAGCTTCTCGAATCAAATTGAACTCCTCGAGTTTCTGAATAGAGTTCCCATTCCAAGCCGTTAGATCGCCAAAGACTAAAACCTGACAGTCAACAACCCTTAATAAAAAACAAAAAAAAGAACCCCTTGCACATTGACTATTATAAACCTTTATGTCTAGTCAATAGAACTGACATCTCCGTAGACACCTTAAGTCATTAAACATTGCAACAATTCAAAAACAAAACCAAAGAGATCACTCTAGGGCAAAAAAAGAGAGTATAATCCAACTAAACCTGATCAAGTTTGTTTTATTTTCCTTTACTCTTTTATCACCTTGTTTTTTATTTGTTTATTTGATTGTTTATTTTCATCTTATCATCTTTGTTTCAACTATTTTATTCCCACTCTCTCCCTTGGACAAAACGTTAAGGTTGTTGTTATTGTTATCACTCTGCCTGTTACTGACAGTTTGGGCAGCATCACCGAATTCAAAAAAAGCAAAAAGTAAACAAACAAAAACAACCAACAAGACGAACATCATTTAAGACCTCACACCAGTCCAATTTGATACTATTAATACTACAGATATTCTTTTTTCAAGGTCATAAGAAGCCCCTAGATTTTAATAATCTTTTATCTCAATTGCTGATGTTGCTGTTTTCCCATCCATCAATTTGAAAGATGCTAAAAGAGAAGCTGTCAAAAACTGTACAAGCCCTGCGTGTGTTTTCTATTTATTTTTTTGTCTCCTTTGCTTATTTTGTTGTTATTGTTGATTTTTTTTTTTTTAATTGACAAAGACACATGAAGATATTTTTAACTCCTACGGCTGTCTTCTATTGTTTTTAGTTTTCAACACTTCCCTGCGTTTATACCCTTTGTTGTTCTTTTGGGTTTATTTATTATTATTATTATTATTATTATTATTATTATTATTATTATTATTACTATTTTCATTTTACTTTTGTTTACATTCTCGTGAACTTCAATCTCTCTTTTCTTTCTACCAAACACCGCACTGTCCTTTTGCAATGTCTCTTCGAATACCTTCCAGTGACCCATCAATATCTCCATCACCGCACAGACAAATGTCTAAGTTCAGGGCCCAGCATGCGCGCTCACCCTGTTCCTCCTCTGCAAGCCCGTCCCCATGCGCCTCACCATTGAAACAACGATGTGGGAATCCCAATCGGTTTGACACTAAAGAGTTTTGTAACCAAAAGTTAGTTAACACTTCACGTAAGCTCTCATCAAATATGCCTGTTGACGACAAAAACGTGCTTGTGTACAGCCGTTTCCACAACCAATTGGCCCACGATACTAGCATGAACACCAACTCAGACCACATCATGTCGGACTCAACATGCTCTTCCTCGATATCATCTTCGTCACTATCGTCGCAGACGGCCTTTAACAAAAATCGCCGTACCCTATCTACATCGTTCACTAGAAACGATCCAACGGTTTTGAAAAAGCAAGCGACATCCCTCCTGCATAGCAATACCGTATCTTCCGCCAACTCTTTTTCTTCTGCGGGTGCTTTTTCAATAAATTCTGGTGATATTCCACACCCACGAGGACTTCGGCGGTCTGTTGGCCTGCTAAACCTTGAAGAAGCATCCCACGGCTCAACCCTGGCGCGCAAGTCCTATGCCAAACCGTCAGCAGCGTCGGTTTCTTCAGACTTTTCGAAAATTGACTTGTCAAAGCATTTCGAACCTTCGCCGCAACAAGAATTCAAGCCCAGTTCAAACACCTCTAGGTTACCACAGAAACGACCACTATCGGTTGGAAGCATGTTCGGTGGAAGCTCTTCTCAACAGGCCTCTGCGCCAAAACAACATTGGAACTTTACTGGTGACTCGACAAAGTCGCCATTCAAGTTTGAGACAAAACCTGGTTGGCGATTATTTCAACAATCACAACCTACAGACTTGACCCCTTCTCCCTTCTTTTCTCAGCCATACTTCAAACAGCAAGAGTTTCAGTCGAGTCCCTTTCAATCAACCCGCACCTTTCCACGATTCAACTCGTCGCCCGAACCAACGCAAAAGCTACGGAAAATGAACCCTAAAAAAAACGTAAACTCTTCATCATCTCATCTCTTTTCTTCACGCCCTCCTGTTTTTTCTAATGTTGGTGGCAGTTTGTCAACTAATCCCTCTAATACTCTTACATATCCAAACTCTTCTTTCCCATCTTCTTCCTTTCATGACGAGAAGCCGAAGACGCCACATTCTGTATCGCCTGTACACTCTTTCAACTTTTCACGAGCCCAGTCTCCAGCTTTAGCTTTGTCCGCAAATTCATCTTTTGGAATTAAAAAGTCTGCTTACAAGTCTAGCCTTTCCTTGGAATCCGAGACCACCATTCGAAACTTCACCCCCGAGTTCTCTACTCCAGATAACTTTAAATTTGTCAAGCCTCTTCAGACTGCCTTCATGAGCACAGGTCTCATCTCAAAGCGCAACAGGAAAAAGCCTTTTGGTGATAATCAGATGGCTCCTCCTGACACGCCTTGCAAAAAGCCTCTGTTTTCCTCAACAACTTCACAGTACTCCTCTGGCACCAAAAGTGTTCCTAGTAAAAACTTGCATCCCTGTTCGAGCGGTAAATATTTTCGGTTTGGTGACCTCAGCCAGCGTAATAGCGCTCCTGGTAGAACCACATACACTCGCGACCATTCAATGGATTTTGGTCGTTTCGATGATTCTCTTTTCAGTACACCATCTACGCCCAGAAAGTTTGATACTGGTTTCCATGGTAGTGGTACCCTCAAATACACCACTATGCCGATGAGCACTCCTGCTAAAACTTCAAAAACAACGTCCGATGCAAGCATCATTGTTCCGAGTCCATTTTTTTCCACTACTCCTAATAGCTCATCCACTAGCATCAATCGATTTTCATCTACCCCACTCTCTCAATCTTCTCGATTTTACGATGGTTCTCCGAGTGACTTGTCTTCGCCCCGAACTCCTGACACTATTTTTCAGACGGATGTTCCGCAATTCGCGCTTTCGCTCAACAAAAACAGTGTGCTACAATATGAAGATAATCATGAGATGCAAGATGCGGATGTTATTGAAACACCGAGAACTCCTGCCAAAACTTCAAAGTCTCACCATGAAATTGCTATTCCATCGACAATGATGGGCATGGAAAAACTAGGACAGGACAATGTCTCAGATATTGTTTTAAGGGAGCGCTACTCTGATGTACAGATGATTGGAACTGGTGAATTTTCCATTGTGTACGCAGCATCAGAAAAGACCACGGCCTTGGGTTTTGAGCCCGCACGGTTTGCAATCAAAAGAACCAAGCTACCTTTTGTTGGTCCTAAAGCGCGTGCCCGATGCAATGAAGAAGTGGAGATTCTTCGCAATTTGACCTATTCCAATAAAAGCGGCGACGAGGATGGTCGTGAGTATGTTGTCAACTTGATTGACGCTTGGGAACTAAACGGTTATCTTTACATTGTTACTGAATACTGTGAAAACGGAAACCTAGATAATTTCTTATCTGAGCGCGGTAATGTGTCTCGCCTTGATGAATGGCGTGTTTGGAAGATTTTAATAGAGATAACCTTGGTATGTTTCAACACTATTTTGTCGGTAGCAATTTTACTAATTTTTTTTTCCGCTTAGGGTCTAAGGTATATTCACAACAAAGGCTATGTTCATCTTGACATGAAACCAGCAAATGTTTTCATTACATTTGAAGGTACTCTCAAGATAGGCGATTTTGGCATGGCTGCCAAACTTCCTGTTCCTCAGAGTGCTGAACGCGAGGGCGACCGGGAATACATTGCACCCGAGATTCTTGCCAGCAGCATGTATGACAAGCCTGCTGACATTTTTTCAACTGGTTTGATGATGGTCGAAATTGCCGCCAATATTATTTTGCCGGACAATGGCATTCATTGGCAAAAGCTTCGTTCTGGAGACATTTCTGATGCTGGTAGACTAAGTTCAGGTAACCTCCGTCTTGCTGATTATGATGGCAGCCTAACTGGATCTCAATTAAATAACGCATCATCACGTCATCACGGTTTTAACTATAACCAGAAGATTCCTGACTGGGCTCCACATTTCATGGTTGACAACGACGGGGCGCTTGATAAGATTGTCAAGTGGATGACAAGCCCCGAGCCTGGTGACCGGCCCACTGTTGAGCAGATTTTGACGACCCCGGAAGCACAGTGGGTTGATCAGCACCGAAAGGCAGGTGCAGTTGTTTATGAGGGTGATTTTGGGCCTTCCCCAGAGGCCATCGATAATGCGTCTGGCGAGCCTGATCCCATGGCAGTTGACGAAGATGTCAACTGGCGACGAGAAGTATGATTTATTTATTATTCATTTATTTATTTACTATTATTTATTCATTATTTATGACCTCTGCTTTTTTCTTTTTTTATTTTCGTTTAATTTTATGTGTTTAATGAATGTCAAATGAATCAAGGTACTAACAATGAATCTACAATATTGAATGATGCATATGAAAAAATAAAAAAAGTTTTTTTTCCAATTTGGACAACAATGACATTGGTGGTGTCACAATCGCCGACTTGCAACAGCCTCGATCTGGCAGCCAAACTGTGCAATATACTAGTCCTAGTCAACCCTATTTATTCAGAACATAATCTTTTTACGTTTCATTTTTTTTAAGCGCTCCAAGAAATTGAAATCTTGACTACCAACTGTTCTGATGTTAGGTTCGTGCCTCTTCCCTCCCTCTGTTACAAACTGTTCGATCAGCATGACCAAGAGTTTGTAACAAAAATTGGGAACGAATTCGTATTTTTTCCCAAAAAATATATATATATATATTTTTATTTAAAACCAGCTTTTATTTTTGAATAACGGGCTTGCCATTCAAAACCTATCTTTTGGTCCCTCCTCCTTGCCCTCTCGGTTGCTACGTAACCTAATAGCTGAATATTGAGTCCAAGAAATCATTGCTTTTAAAAAACGATATTTTTTGCGCTCAAGTAGGTACAAGACTTAGTCCATTTATTTTATTATTCGAAGCCCAACTATTTACCTCAGGGAATCAGTAGTAACGTGCAAAGAAAAAAAATGAGAATGCCACAAGTCTCTTCGCCATCGTCTTCACTTGAGTCAAATGAAATCTCCTCGCCAGCGCGCAATATTGTCCTCTGTTTTGATGGCACAGCCGAACGTTTTGGGCCGGACCCCTTCACCAACGTGCTCAGGTTTTATCGCCTGCTAGAGCGGCAAAGCGGGCACCAGATGATCTATTATCAACGTATATATCAATTTACTCTGCGTTAATCAGGCATATTGATAACTAACACATTTCCTCACTACTTGGGTTTTCTTTTTTGGAAATTTGATGTTTTGTTGCTTTTTTTTTTTTTTTTGGTTTTATGATAAGCTGGTATAGGAACCGCTGTTGCTGTAAAACAGGGCTTGTCTAGCCCATTTGCCGAGGTGCTCATGGAGGTTCACAACCTCGTCGACGCCGCAGTGGCCTACACACTGGCCCACCACATCATGGCCGCCTACAAGTTCCTCATGAATTACTACCGCGCCGGCGACAAGGTTTATCTTATTGGTTTCAGTCGCGGTGCCTTCACGGCTCGGGTGCTCGCGGCTATGGTCGAGCGCGTCGGTCTGCTTACCCCCGGGCAAGAGGAAATTATTCCTAGCGCGTGGCAAATTTACAAATCGTGGGAGTATGCGGGCCAGCCCCTCTCGTCCACTTCAAATATGCTGGCCAATGAGGTGAGGTTTGAAAAAAGTGTTACTGCGGGACTTGTGAACTTGAAATCACCCAGCAGTATATGATTAAACGTCAGTACTAACATAAGTGTGCTTTTATTTTTTGGGTTATGAAATGACTTTTTCCCAGTTTAAAAAGACCTTTTGTCGCAATCATGTTGACATCCATTTTATGGGACTTTGGGACTCGGTGAACTCCGTGGGATTTTTTTATGACCGGATATTCCCCTACGTGTCGCACACCAACATTGTCAAGCATATTCGGCATGCCATCAGTATTGATGAGCGCCGCAGCAAATTTAAGCAATACCCATTTTTCACACTCTCGTCAATTTTAGGCCGCTGTGATCCCGACGACTCGGTGCTCGGTCCGCCGTACAAGCGGCCCAAACCCGGCGCGCCTAGTCCCAGTTTCGCCAGTTCTAGCTCCCGTTTGACCCAGGAGAGTAAAAATAATGAATGGAGCACTTCCAAAAATGTCAAAGCGTGTAGCTACCTCAGCCTTGGCAGCGTCAGCAGTAGCGGGAGGAGTGTTTTTACCTTCCCGTCGTGGTCGCCGGCTGAGGCACCGTTAGCGCCGGGGCAAGTGACATCGCGACACGTCTACGGGCACGTGAGCATGCCGCCGATAATTCGCGTGTGCGAGGATGTCCAAGAATTGTGGTTTGCTGGCGACCACTCGGACGTTGGCGGCGGTTGGCCCGCCAACGCCGCTGGCCAGCAACTTTCCGATATTAGCTTGCGCTGGCTCATTGGCGAGGCTTGCAAGGCTGGCTGCCTATTTGAAGATGGCGCGCTCTCGGAGTTTGATGCCAGCCATCCGCTGGAGCGGAGCCTACTAGCACCGACTCACGATCGGTTATGCGTGCGTTGGCACTGCAGCGAGGAAACTGCGCCAGAAAACTGTGCGTTGCCGTTTCAATTACCGCATTCAACACCGCCCGGGCGCAAAGACGGATCGCGTTTGCACGCTGCATTCTGGTGGCTGCTGGAGCTGCTGCCCCTTTTCGGCTACCGGCTCAACTCCAGCACCAACCGGTGGGCGCGCACAGCGGTACCTAACCTGGGCCGTGGCCGCACCATCCCGACTAATGTGCAGTTCCATTGGAGCGCGGCGTGGCGCCTCAAACACGTGCCCGGATACCGCCCGCCCAACGTTACGGCCAACCATAGTCTCCATAAAATCGACATCAATCAGCGAGGCCTGAATGAACTAGATGAGCTTAAGCCGATTCTAA
>JAJMRT010000001.1:49584-114141 GCA_030558065.1 Geotrichum phurueaensis
AAAAAAACCCCCCCCCCCCCCCTCCCACGAGATCTGTGATACAATTTGTTTGTGCAAATATCCTTAATTTTAGTGTTACTTGAAAAGACGTGCGTTTATTGGTGCTCACTAATTTCATATGTACGTTTCGCTACAGTTGCAGTTTTTTTTTTTTAAAAAAAATTTTCCCCCCTATCGCTACTGTAGGTTTTTCTTTACTGATCTTCTCGAAGCACAATTCCTCAACGACAACACTATCATATACAAACAACAACAACAAAAAACATGCCTTGCAGTATGCCAAACGTCTTTGTACTAACTATTTAATTGTATATTAAATTACATGTTTCTTGAATGCTTCAGTTTTCTTTTTTTTGTATTTTTTTGGCTTTTATTTTATCATTTATCTTGTTTTTTTAGTCGTGATTTCCGCTTAACCAATGACAAGCTGACCGTCGCTGAGTTCGTATTCGGGGATTTCGAGGTTGAGGGGAGCAGGGCCCTTTCTGATTCTACCGGAGATATCGTAGTGAGAACCGTGGCAAGGGCAGAACCAACCGTTGTAGTCACCGGCCTCACCAATGGGGACACAACCCAAGTGGGTGCAGATACCCAACATAATGAGCCAAGAAGGGTCCTTGACACGCTGATCATCGGTCTGGGGGTCTCGTAAAGCAGAGATGGGGACAGCACGGGCCTCAGCAATCTCGTGGGCGGTTCTGTGACGGATGAAAACGGGCTTACCACGCCACTTAACAATGATGTTCTTGCCCTCGGGGACAGCAGCAAGGTTAACCTCAACCTTGGCCAAAGCCAAAACATCAGCAGAAGCAGACATACTGGAAAGGAAGTCCTGGACAGTGGCCTTGGCAGCAGCAGCAGAGACCATACCGAGGGTACCAACAACAAAGTAGGCAGCGGCACGGTTGCCGTCAGTGTTACGCTCAGACTTCAGGTAAGGAGAGAAGTCAGGGATCTTGTATGTAGAACCACCAATGGGGTTAGAGTGGTTAAGACGCTTTTGCTGGACTAGAAGAAGAGAATAATGTTAGTATATTGAAAGGAATGGGACGACGTGGTCATTGTTGGCGATGGTGGTGGTCTGTCATGTCGAGTTTTAGAGTTATTCCAATAGGTTGCACGAGATTGGTCGAATGGAAATTTTCAAAGAAAAAATAGAAAACGAAAAAAAAAAAAAAAAAAAATCAGAGCAGAAACATCAGGCCAAAAAAAAAAAATAGTGAATGGCAAGCAGTCGCTGGGCCATTCATAAAAAAAAAATGCAGTACAGCTGTAGCTGCTAATCACTGGGCGTTGGTGGCATCGCGATAGTGGTTGCACGGACAAATGCTCAGCCTATAGGAACAATAATAACTCGACATGGTTCGACCGAAGGGGTGCGCAGAACAAAAAAAAAAAAAAAAATTGAAGGCAGATAGTACTCACCAGAAGCGACAGCGGGACGGAAGAGGGTCTTCGTCGACTGGAGACCGGTTCTAACAAACGAAGTAGCGAGACTCATTGTGTGTGTGTGGAGTTGTGTGACGGAGATGGTGGTGAATGATGGAAGATGAAGAGAAAAGGAAAGGGAAGAAAAGAAAAAAAAAAAAAAAAAAAATTAAAAAAAAAAAAAAAAGAAAAAGTTGAAAAGTTTTGTATGGTGGATTTGGGGGAGGGAGAGAACTTCAGACGACAATGTTGGCGGGAACTTCACAAACCAGAAAATGCCAAATGCAAAAAAAAATAAGAAAAAAGCGCGCGTTGATTGGTCAAATCAAATACCCTAGCCCATGTCAAATTACGCTTTAGGCATTACTAGATGAAAACAAAAAAAAAATTAAAACAGTCTATGTCTGATGCACCATGTCGCAAGTGCGAATAAATTATCATACTATGGAAAATGTCGGCTTTTTAAAGCTTCATCACCACATCCTCGTCTGCGTCTACCTCATTGTCTTCTCTTGTCTCTGCGGCCGCGCTGGTCTGCGGGATATCCTGCGCCTGGCGCTCCTTAGCTTTTGCCGTGCTCGTCTTGCTAAATTCGCCCATTGTCCGCTGGCCCTTTGACAGCTCGTGCTTCTTTACAATGCCCTTAGCCATCAGCGTTGACAGTTTCTCAGTCTTCGGCACCAGAGCTAGAGTAAATAGGAAAATAGAAAAAGGTTGTTAGTACATGGCACCATGAAAATGCTGTTCTCGTGCGTGGCTTCTCACGCGTCGCGTCGGGGCTGGTACTTACTGCTTAAAAACTGGAGCTCGTTCGCGCTCGAGACAGCTTCTGCAAAATCATTATAGGACATCTTCTTGCGCTTTTCAAACTTGGTCCGCAGTAGCGCCTGTTCAGTGAAATGTTTGATAAAGAGTTCAGTCGCACTTGCAATGGCATACACTGCGCTGGTTGAGCACGCTGTGATCTCATCGTCCTGCTTGATGATACGCTTGACACGCGCAATCGGCAGCGAAAGTGAGTTGCCGGGCGATGGATCTGGCTTTTCTGTCGCTTCATCCACCGCATCCTCTGTCGTATTTCTTTTTGCTTCGTTGTTTGTAGTAGCCTCATTGTTATTACTGGTGTTGTCGGCCGCAGCATCAGTCTCAACAGTAGAAGGTTCTTCAACGTCAGACATTACGTGGTCATCCTTTTCGACTGCGTTTTTGTGTTCTTCAGCCATCTCTTTTATCGTTCTCTAGTTATTTGCTGGAATCTAGCGTTGTGAGGGTGCGAGCGCAACGAAAAGAAAAAAAAAAACTGGTTCAAGATATTTTCAAATACAGTTAATTGAAAAGAAGGGAGGACTGAAGTTGGGAAAGTTGCAACGCGTTTCCCTTTTCCAGAGTCCCAACCTGCACCTTCTTGACTCTTTTCTTCCTCTTGAACACCTCATCACACAAAGACTGCTCGTTCATGTCAGCACAAGAATGTCTTATCGGCCACCAGGAGACGACAATTCCAGGTGAGAACATTTGCAAAAAGGTTGTATTTTTCATTACTCTAACTTTGCTGACATATTTTTTTGATTTTTAGTGTAAGTGGGCTGTCGCTCACCTCGATAGACGAGCACGACCCACACAGAGATGGCCCTCGGCGAATGTCCAGGCCAACCGACGACATCGACCTCAAGGACATTGACGAAATTAGACGCTACAAAGACTTTACTACAATTGGTGCGTGCTAGGAAGATTTGCCTTTCAGTCTGCTCTTTTTTTTTTCCGCAACTTTTACTGACTCTCATATCTCTTTTGTCTAGACTGGGTCGAGGATACGGCGCGGGAAAACCTCAAGCGTCGGCTGAAGATCAAAAAGCTGCGCGAACGCCATGGCTTCTCGTGGTCATCGCGGCGGCGTCATAACCGGCTGAGACTGGTGTTAAATGAATCATTTTCAGCGGCACAAGCGTGGATTGTCTTGACCATCATCGGACTGGTGCTAGGTTCTATCGCAGGCTCGATCAATATCATCACTGAATGGCTCGCTGACATTAAAACTGGCCGCTGCACTGTGGGGTTCTATCTTAATCGCGAGTTTTGCTGCGCTGGGCAAATGGAACATCACTGCGCAGAGTGGCAGCCCTGGGGCAGCTGGGGAATCGTCAACTTCCTTGTCTACATGTTCTTTTCAATCTTTTTTGCCTTTACAGCTGCCTACCTTGTCAAGTTTTATGCACCTTACGCGGCCGGCTCCGGCATCTCTGAGATCAAGTGTATCATTGCAGGCTTTGTCATGAAGGATTTTCTTGGCTTTCGCACTCTTGCAATTAAAAGTCTAATGCTTCCCGTCACTATTGCGTCTGGTCTCAGTGTTGGTAAGGAGGGTCCTAGTGTTCACTACGCCGTATGTGTCGGTAATACTATTGGCAAATTATTTTCAAAGTACCGTTCAAACAATTCAAAAATGCGCGAGATTCTCTCTGCTTGTACCGCGGCAGGTGTGGCTGTTGCATTTGGTAGCCCTATGGGCGGCGTACTCTTTTCTATTGAAGAAGTCTCCTCGACCTTTCAGCTAAAGACCATGTGGCGCAGTTACTTTTGCGCGCTTGTCTCGACCGCCGTGCTTGCATCCATCAACCCGTTCCGGTCTGGCCAGATTGTTCTTTTTTCTGTCAACTACGATTACGACTGGCACTTTTTTGAGTTCATTTTTTTTGTTATCCTTGGGCTCTTTGGCGGTGCCTTTGGCATTTTCCTCATCAAATGGAACTTGCGCGCCCAGGGCTTTCGCAAAAAGTACTTGGGCAGCTTTGCCATTCAGGAGGCAGTGACGCTAGCAACGCTGACAGCCATGGTTTGCTATTTTAATATTTTTCTCAAACTCGATATGACAGAATCGATGCAAACATTATTCAGAGAATGTGACGGGCATTGGGGTCACGTTGTGTGCGATAGCTCGCGCCGGCCGTTTGTAATCTTCTCACTGATTGCTGCTATTATCATCCGCACTTTTCTGGTCATCATTTCGTATGGCTGTAAAGTCCCCGCTGGTATTTTTGTGCCCTCAATGGCTATTGGTGCCATCTTTGGCCGCATTGTGGGCATTCTTGTGCAGGCTTTGCAAGAGGCGTACCCGCACTCGCGCTTCTTTTCGTCTTGCCCGCCTGAAGGAACGTGCATCACGCCGGGCACGTATGCGTTCCTGGGCTCAGCCGCTGCGCTTAGCGGCGTTCTTCACATTACTGTGACGGTTGTTGTCATCATGTATGAGTTGACCGGCGCACTAAACTACATTATCCCCACAATGATTGTCGTTGGCGTCACCAAGGCTGTTGGCGACCGCTGGGGCAAAGGCGGCATCACGGACCAAGCCATCTGGTTTAACGGCTTTCCGTTTATTGACACCAAGGAAGAGCACCACTTTAATGCGCCTGTGCGCAAGGCCATGGCCAAAAACCTCGTTACTCTCAAGGCCCAGGGCATGGAGTTACACGAGATTGAGGAGATATTAAGCAGCACCGACCACCAGAGCTACCCCATTGTTGATAACTTTACAGATAAACGTTTATTGGGCTACATAGGTAGATCCGAGCTCAAATACGCCATCCAAACCAAGCGCGACCGGCGCAACACGCCCCTCTCGTCCACGGCCAAGTGCTATTTTGCCAGTATTTCTACGACCCCGTCGTCAGCGCAACGCCGGCACACGCATTCAGCATCGACATCATCAGCAACCGCAGCTATCAGTAATAACCGGGAGGACCAAGACTCTGAGTTGACATCAATTGACTTTGAAAAATTCGTCAACAAATCGCCGATAACCGTGCGGCCCATGATGCCGCTGGAAACCGTCATGGACGTTTTTTCGCAGCTCGGTCCCAAAGTCGTGCTGGTTGATCACAAAGGCAAACTGTGCGGGTTAATGACACGCAAGGACATTTTGCGCTACCAATTTAAAGTTGAGCATATTGCCTCGTTCCCCAGCTACAAAACGGCGGCCGAGGAGATGGATAAGAAAATCTGGGAGCTCATGCAAAATGTCGTGTTTTATGGCCTTGACCTACTCAGGCGGCTCACCCGCAGGCCTTAAACCCAGACACATATCTATATATACAAAAATAAAAACTAAAGTCATTACCATCTAAAAAAGAAAAAAGAAAAAAAAAAAAAAAAAAGTTAGTTCACAACAATAAAAAAACACACACAAATAGTTGGGCATGCGAAATATTAGAAGTTTCGAAAGGTTCTGAGAATTTGCTGGATAGTTATAGTTTTTTTTTTTTTCTTTTACGCTCGACTGGTGGGGAGAGAATGCTGAATTACGTCTGGTTGATTACGCTCAAGAAATAAAGTAATTGAAAATTTTATAGATTAAATCGACAAGTCGAAGTATAAAAAAAAAAAGAGACAAGAATATTGGCGAGCCATTACAAATATTTTTTTTTCCATTCCTTTTTTTTTTACTAAGCGAATTTTGGGGCAGAAAAACAAAAGCGAAGTAATGGGTGATTCTCGCGTTGCTTAGGGACGATAGTCTTCTCTTTCACGGTAGCCGTCAGAAGGAGGGAGAGGGGCGGGATAACGGTCGCGGTCATCTCTGTATCTCTCGTCGCGGTGGTCGCGGATAGGAAGTCTCTCTTCGCGGGAGTATCGTCTGTCATAGGGCTCACGGAATTCGCGACTGTATCGGTCTCTTTCTTCATATCTGGGACCACTGTAGCGTTCACCGCGGTCAATTCTTTCGCGGCCGCGATCGCGGTAGTAGCGGTCACGGTAGTCGTCGCGCTCTTCAAAGCGAGGACGACGGTAGGGGTCATCGTATCTAGGACGGTCATCAAAACGACGACCGCCGCCGTAATATCTCCGGTCACGATATCTGTCATCAAAACGGGGACGGCCACGGCGAGCCTTAGAAGGACCAAAGTACTTACCAGGCGTAGGAGTGCGAGGTCTCTTGCGCTTGGCCTTTTCAATGGAGAGAGTTCTTCCCGCGAGAAGGAACCCGTTAAGAGAAGAAATGGCGCCATCAGCACCAGCAACGTCCAGCATGTTAACAAAGCCAAAACCTCTAGATTCCTTGGTATGGGGATCAACCATGATTTGGCACTTGTCAACAACACCGTACTTAGAGAAAACCTCTGCCAGTTCAGGCTCGGTGACAGCCTTGGAGAGACCAGTAACAAAGAGGTTAGTACCCTCGTTCTTTGCGTCTTCTTCAGTCTCCATGCTAAAAAAAAAAAAAAAAAAAGCAAGTTAGAAACATAATCTAAACAAGGGCAAAATTAAGCAAGAAGAAAAAAAAACACTTACGGCTCGAGGTCATCTCTGGAGTCGAGGGGCTTGTCGGAGTCCCGTCTCGGGGACAGAGACTGGCGGTCGTAAGAGCGGTCTCTTCTGTCAGGGCTCAGAGAACGTTCACGTTCACGTTCGCGTTCCACTATAGCATGTTGTTAGTTGAGAAGGCTTTTTAATTTTAGTTTTTTTTTGCCATGGCCAAAGACGGCGGGGCTTGGCTACGAAAACAACAATCCTAAAAACATATACTGATTTTGAAGTCGAGTCCAAGAACTGAAAGATAAGAGCCGATGCGAAACGGTAGAAGCGGACAGAGCGGGACAAGGAAGAATAAAAACTTCGGGGAGTATGGCGAGTGTTCGAAGTCGAAACACGGAGATTCTTTCGTTCGTGGTGGTTCTGGCACGCGCGCGCACGCGGTGACAACGAAATCACGTATGTGTTCATGGCTGAGCTGTTAAAATGAAATGTGTTGGTTGGTTACTGACCCTCGCGGTATTCATCGACACGGTCGTTTTCTTCGTAGTCTGTCATTTTTTATTTTGACAAAGAAATAAATAAATAAGGTGTAAGAGAAAGGTTGCAGAAGAAGGGAGAAGAGGAGGAAAGAAGGGAGGAAGGCTGGAAATTGGGAAGTTTTGACCCTTTTTTTTTTGAATGCATTTTTTTGAAGGTTTTTTTTTTTTTTTCACTGTAATTTTCCAGTATTGATGGTGGTGGTTGCTAGCTGAAATTTTTGCCACAAGTTGGGGCCGGGTAACTCTCCGAGCTTTTACATCAAGTGTGCATGTCCCGTCTCATGCACGTCAGCGAAATAAAAGCATATTGACCAAGTTGATAAGCCCGGCCCCGTATCCACACATACACCCGTACTCACTTCGCTAGCCACACACACACATAATTACTTATAACAATGGCATCGGTATCCAAAAAAAATATACCCGAGATTCCAGATGTCACGCACTTGGTTGACCAGCGGTGCTTCCACACCCTTCCCGTCTACAATCCACCGCAGCCGTTCTCGATGAGTCCACCCGAAGAAATTGCTGGCGATCTTGAAGCGCTTTACCGCGAACGATTTTACAAGCATGCCGCAGATCTTGCTCGGCGGCAGATTATTGAAACCCCCGTGGATCAATTGCGCGCTGGCGACCTTGGGTTGATTCGACATGTGTTTGACCTTTGGACCGTAAGGCAGTCGGCGCTCATCATGATGCGCCTGGCGTCGCTGGCCAAGGAGGAGGCCAAGTACCTTGACGATTTACTAAGCGCGCGGTATCGGATTGCGAGCACGGGCCAGAGTGTGGTGCCGTGGAAGCTCAAGCTGCTGGCAGTGCGGGTCCAAGCGGGCGGCGACTCGCAGGCAGGCATTGCACGGTACTACTCGCTGGCGCGGGAGGCGCGGTCCGAGCTCGGTGCTATCCGACGGCAGCTTCGCACAGAGCAGCTTAACGACACTATTAGGGAGACGCTCAGGGCAGAGGCGCGGTTATGGTCCGACCGGCTACGCAATGTGGGCCTTTACACAAGCACCATGCTGGTGGGTACGAAAGATGTCCAGTCAGCTCTGGCGCTGCTCGAGTCTATGTACGAGGACTGTAGCAATCTGAGCGCTGTGGATCCGGATAACGTGCCGTTTATGGGAAAGGTTGCATTTGCTCTTGGGCTACTATATTTACAGATTGGCGACACCATTTCGGCACGACAATGGTTTAAGAATGTAGAGCAAGATGAAGTGCTCCGCGATCTCGGTGCCAGTGTTTGTTCAATTGCGGATTCGGACTGGGATACGGCCGAGTCGATACTTAAAAAGATTGACGTCTCAGACACAGCATCAAGCATCCCGATAGCCGTCAAAAACAACCTTGCCGTCACCGAGATTTACAAAGGCCGGCTGAACAACGTAAGTTCTATTTTATCTTTACTGTCTAAAATCATGCTAACTTCCTTTTCTCATTCTCTAGGCCCTCAAGACTCTCGAAGAGCTGACCGAGACTGGCACAATTACGCCCACGATTTTGCGCAACCTCTCCATCCTCTATGATCTGCGTCAGGATATTGGCAAGAAGGCTAAAACCAAGCTTCTCTACACGCTGAAAGAACAGGGAATTAAAGCTCTAGAGACCTACGACTTTTTATAACTCTTCATTTAGCATAAACACAAATATTAGATTTCAAAAGCTCAAATTAAATATACAAGGATGATATGACGAAAAGAATAACAACAACAACAAAAAACAAAAAAATAAAATAATAAAAAAATTAACAAAAGAAAACAAAGCAAATCAGATGCCAATAGTCTTGAGGAAGTTGCTGGGGGCAAGACCAACAGCACCGTCTCTGAGCACTTCTGACTCCCACCAGCCGTCTTCCAGCATCTTGACTACCAGTAGCACATCGCCAGCTCTAAAGCCCACCTCCTCGGAGATTGATGGCCGATAGTCAAATAGGGCTTTGCAGTACTTGAGCACAGGGCGGCCGTCGCGGGTATGGGCCGGAAAGTTGTTTCGCAGGCTGTTTAGCGTCTGCGCTGGCCGCAGCTCGTAGCCACCGTTGTCACCGTGGTAGTAGTTGCCGCGCGCTGACCCCACGCGGGCGCTATATAATGAGCTGTTGCTAGCGTTGTTGCCATTAAAGTCAACAGTTGCACGGTATCTGTGTTGTCTGGAAGAGCTGGAACGCTGGTAATACATGTTGGGAGAGTTTGGGCGGTCTCTCATTTCCCGGCTGGGCATGCGATGCAAAGAGGCTTCATCTGAGTCACTGCTACCAAAGTTTGACCTTGATGGTGCGCCTCGTAGCGTTGGACTGGGCGCACTAAAATCGATATCGTTAAGACTTGTTTTGTATGCATGGTTACCTCTTCTGGGGAAAGTCCGCACATCGTAGTTAGACGTGCGCGATCGCTGCTGTGAGAGACTGGTTTGATAGGGGTCACCACTGCCGACTTCCCGGCGATAGCTGCCCATGCTGGTGGAAGGCCGACCAAAATCGTTGTCGACGGCCATGCTGTATCTGCCTCGAGAAGAGTGGCGATCTAAAGCGCTCACTCCTCTTTGGCGATCTTCATCAATAATCATGCTGCTGATGGGTCTCATCGGTGGGTGTGGATCGGCCATGCTACTTCTAGGTCTGTATTCACCATTGGTGTTACGCGAGCCACTTCTGTTGATATCATAGGGGTTTTCGTTTCTAGATCGGTACTGGCTAGCCATGCTGCTTCTAGAGTCGGCGCGGTCGACATTGCCTCTGAGTGGGGGGTAGTCTCCAAAAGTGCTATTGGATCTAGGGCGCACTGGCTCGCCGTACGTATTGGCACGAGATCGCGAGGGCTCAGTCATCGCACCTCTTTCAATTTCAAAGGGACCAGTGCGAGATCTTGGAGTGTCATAAATGCTATTTCTCGATTTGGCGCGGACAGGCTCCGGTTCGGTAAAGCTAGCCTTGGAGCGAACCCGTTCCAGTTCAGTTGAGCTTTTTCTGGGGTGTCCATACTCAGACTCACGAACGCTGTTTCTGGAGCGGGCACGCTCACGATCAGACATGCTCTCTTTAGACCCTCTGCTGTGATTAGACTCATTGCTGGTGCGCTGCTTAGACGGAGTGGTAATAACGCTGGTTCTAGTGCGATTTCTCTCAAGCTCCGCAGTAGAGACTGTCTTGTATTGATAGTCTTTAATGTCAAGTTCAAAGAGCTCCTTACTCTGAGTACTATGCTTGCGGCTGTTGGTCGAATCTCGAAGAGTCGCCGAAGTATAGGATGACTGAGAAGATGTCAGAGACGAAGGGGTGGAGTCAGAAAACTGGCTAGACCTTTGAAGATTGGGAGTGCCAACAGTAGTGATTTCTAGGCCAGGAACCACCTTGGTAGGAGTTTGTATCTCCTCAAGCCCGCCCGCAGACTTGACAGGGCTAAGCTTGAGTTTTTCCATAGCTGACAGAACAGGATCATCCTTGCCAAAAGCCTTTAACGAGTTTCTGGTCCGGCCATTCATGGAGTCGTCGTTGTTGGTCAACACGCCAAGATCAAACATAGCATCGGCATTGCTCGAGGCAATTGCATTAGCAATTTTGGAGTCACGCGACTGGCTAAAGGGCGACTTGTAGGAAGTGGGGGATTTTTCAAGAGATTCACGATTGTTGGTTGCAAATGGTGACTTGAGTACGGGAGGCTTGAAAAACCCATTGTTCATAAAGGAGTCCTTATTGGGGCTACTTAGAATTTTAGAATCCTTCTTAGCCTTACCGCGTCGGAATGGCGAGGTCCAAGAGCGCTTCTCCTTGCCTGGTACAACCTTCTTGTCGAACTTGGGAATATCGGGGTTTGGTGGGGATGAAAATAACGACTTTTGGTTGTTGGTGTTGTTATTGAGGTCAGACGCAGAGGACATGGAGCTTTTAGAGCTCAGAGAGGCTTCGCGGGACATGACCTGCTGGGGATCGGGAGAAGGTTCAGGTGTGGCATTCTCCAGCTCTTGTGGGTACGTAAGACTAGGAATACCCACAGGTACCTTGATGTCGGCACTGCGGGTGGAGCAGATGCTAAGGTTGAGAGGGTCCACAGACACATGAGTGTTCTCGCGGACGAAATGATTCATGGCGGGCTCAAGTCCAGACTCGGCACCGCTAGGGTTCTCCATAATGGTAGCTACTTGACCGGAAGCAGCTGTGAGAGCGAGAGCTTTAGAAGCAGAAGGAGATTTGCGTACCAAAGACTGATTTAATGAGTACTGGCTCTGAGACTTGGTGATATTGATGGCGTGTTCACTAGACGAAACGCGAACAAACTGGGCGGTAGAGAATCCCACAGAAGGTTCAACAACTTCATCGGCAAGATAGTTGATGAAAATCGGCGCGTTCATGATTTCTGTGCCAGTGCCGTTCTCTGCAACAAACTTTTCTAGATCCTTTTCAGAGTCGCACTGTTCCAGGGCCACACGGATGGCTTCACAGCCTTCGTCATCGGAAAAGCAGGCAGTAGACACAACGTTGGTGTATCCCCATAGGCTAGACTTGAGATAATTTATGCGCTCTTCCTCAATGTCCTGGAGCTCGTCGCAGCTCTCTTTCCACTGGGTGGTCCAACGTTCCTTAGCCTCAGCGAGAACCCTGATGGCGTCCTGATAGGCGCGCTTGGAGTTGTCAACAGCGACGTATGAGCGCTCAAGGTGCATATTATTTTCCTCGAGCTCCCTGCCTTCAAGGAAGTCTTGCTGGTCGTAGTATGTTTTCAGCTGATGGCAGTCGTACTCAAAGCGCGCACGAGCGTTGTCGACTGCGGCTTCGTGGATTTGCTTGGCCTTGGTTAAACGGGCCATGTTTGTCTCAACAATGTTACGTCGCGCACGGATGTCATCGCCAAAGGCCGCCAGCGGATCCTCAAGCTCTGTTTTGTACTGGCTAGCAGCGGTAGTGTGAGATTTAGCGAGGGTTTCCGTCCGAACCTTGATTGTGTCTAGGGCGGATTTGAGGGTACCGAGTTCTGCAGAAGAATGAAGGGTTCGACGGGAGAGTGCAGTGAGCTTGCGGGCGTATTCCTCCTCGATAGCAGCGCGCTCTCTGTAGAAAGACTTTACGTTGTTGATGGTTTGGGAAGTGTTGTTAACACGGTCGATGAGGACGTCTACGCCGGACTCGGCCTTGCCCCAGAAATTGTTTGCGAAGGCAAACGGGTCGGGATGGGTGGAGGGATCCATGGCAGTCGGGCGTGGAGGGCAGGTGTGGTTGTGATGATGATACGATGAGGAAGCAAGTGAGTGGGGGAAGAAGAGTTTTAATAAACAGTGGTCAGGCAGTAGAAATAAAAATAAAAATAAAAATAAAAATAAAAAGTGAAAGCAATTTGTTTGTTTTTGTTTTATTTACATTTGAAGGTTTTCCCATGAAGCTCAAAGGAGGTCACTTTTTTTAGAAGCGGGAGAAGAAGAAAGGTTTGTTGTTGCTGTTGTTGTTTTTATCAATTTTTATGGTTAAGTTATGGTTTGTTTATGGTTTTCTAAGTTTTCTAGGTTTAGTTTTGTTTACATTTTACCCCTTCAGGAAGGTGTGTTAGCTCTTCATTCGCGTTTTAGGCACCCAAAAAAAAAAAAAAAAAACAAGAAAACAAGAGAACTCGGTAGAAACCAAGGGCAGGCGAATGTTTTTCATGAATCAGAAAGAGAAAAATAAACAAACAAAACAGGTCTAATAGAACCAGAAACATTTTGCAATGCACTTGCAATTAATTACCATCGCCCGCTGAATTTGTGGTCTTTGGCACACTTTTTTTTTGTTGGAAAGTTTGGCCCACAGCGTCATTACGCAGGTGCTGGTAATATTATTTTTTTCGCAGTATCGCAGGAGGTGTTTTATCCTGTATACATAAAAACTGGAGATCCTCAATCGACGTTCCTAGCTAATATCGTCAACCAGGCAGCTGTTATCATCTCGACAAAACGAATCTGGAAACTTCTATTGAGCATCTCTTCGAGTTTTTCTTCTTCATCGGAGATCTGCTTGCAAGTAACGCAGTCTATCTCTCAAACGTAGACTTCTGCCCTCTACTCCAAGCCCTCGTCTCCCGTCTCATCTACGATCTTACGAGCCTGGTAATGATTTTATATTAAAAATATTATATCTAGCGCCTTTGTGTAGGGCGGTTTATGTTGCCTCAATGCGCGTTAAATCCTAGATTGCGAATTATTAAATGTACTCGCTTGTGTACTTTTTTGAGATTGTGTACTTGTGCCACTGTCGTAGCCTACATTTGTATTCACTTGTATTCATTTGTATTTACGTGTAGTCAACCATCTTTAAACTAAGTCGCTGAATTTATTCTTTCGCTGAAAGCCCTACATATTCTTAAGAGTAAGTGAAAGTGTCTGTCTACTCTCATCTCCGTACCCTAGCACGTAACGTCTCCAGAATGCAAAAGTTCTGTTTGGGAATCAGCAACTCTGGAGTAGTAGTTTCCCTTAAACCAGCCCCTTTTTAACAACAAACAATAACAACATTACCAGAAATGATAGGTCTCAACAACAACTTCGCCTTGTCTGGCACTCCGATCACAGCCGAGATGGCGATCGTTCCAACTCAATCTGTTCTAATCTGCTGTGTTTATCTAATTTTTGCATCACTATTCTGCAACATAAACTGCCATATACAAAGGCACTATATATAGTTATTTATATATATATATATATATATATATATGCATTCATCGTTCCTGTGCCTCAATGACCCCTTCTCCATAGCGAGCCTGTATCTTCTCAGCATGGAAATAATCGTTCACAAGCAATTTAAAGCAGCTCCAGAAGTTTTGCCTATAGCTATAGAGCGTAGTGCAGTGTCAACCACCAACTGACACTTCAGTTTATGTTCAATGCCGATCTCTGGCCTTTGTGAATTTTGGCTTAGCGTATCAGCGATTTCTCAGATTTATATGCGGAACAACTACTTAAGTACTATTTGGCGTTAGGAGGCTACCTCATACAACTGCGACTAGTCAGTGTCTTCTCACCTGAGTCACCGAGACGCTTAGTTGCATGGTGGAAACAGCTGATCCTTCAAGCCTGGCTGGTCTTCGGAAAATTAGCGAAAGGCTGCTTTCAATGATGTCTAATTCAACCCTCCATGCTAGCCATTCTTTGTTATAATTACTTAGCGATTATGCCTTGTTGTCGTCATTGTTTTTCTGCCGAGTGGCTAGCAAGTGGATGTGTCTTGGGTGGTAAGACTTATAATTTGAAATAAAATATTTAATACTTGTTATGTTTACAACAAGTTCATTTGTCAGTGATGTCTAATCATTTGATAAAACTGGCTTTTACCTTCATATGCCATATTCGCTAATGTTTCACAAACTGATTCGAATCCTCTGCACACCCCTCCCTTCTAACTTTCACTCACCCACGTTCTTCCGATCGCAACCCACAGTTATAACCACGAACTTCACAATGGGACAAGGCTCTTCACGGATATTAGACTCCATTGTTGAGGGCACTAATTGTAAGTCACGCGATCTCTGCCTATACTATTCGTCTTTCTTTTTTATTTCTTTCACAATCTCCTTTTTCAAACATACATTTCTATCTAAGAGATATGAGCACTATCTTTCCCCTGGATCACGTTCTCTAACCTTTAACGTTTAGTCGACAGAGAAGAAGTTGACCGCTTGCGCAAGCGGTTCATGAAGCTAGATAAGGACAACTCCGGCACAATTGATCGCGATGAGTTCCTGAGCATCCCTGCTATTGCTAACAACCCACTGGCGCTCCGGCTGATTGAAATCTTTGATGAAGATGGTGGCGGCGATGTTGATTTCCAAGAGTTTATTAGTGGGCTCAGTGCGTTTTCGAGCCGTGGACAAAAGGATGAGAAACTTTGGTTTGCGTTCCGCGTATACGACATTGACCGCGACAACTATATTAGCAATGGCGAGCTTTTCCTAGTGCTCAAGATGATGGTTGGCAGTAACCTCAAGGACACGCAGCTACAGCAAATTGTGGATATGACTATCATGGAGGCTGACTTGGACGGAGATGGCAAAATCTCGTTTGAGGAGTTTAAAAAGCTTGTCAATAACACAGATATTTCTCAGAGAATGACTTTGGATCTGTTCTAGCGATCGCGACAGCATGATAGTGTGTCCATTTATGCGTCTCCGATATGACTTTTTTTTAGTTTGTTTTTTATATTATTTGATCATTTTATTATTGCTTTTTTATATACATATTGGTGTTTTTCTGCCAGGATTTAACCGAAACAATAGAAAAGATTTTTCCCTTCAGGGGTTCTGAAGGTTCCCAGAGCTGGAAAATTCAACTGCCAAACGAAATCACTAGCCAGCTCATGCTGGCGTAGCATATAACCTAACCCTTTTGTTTTACATAGTTTGAAAAGACAAAAAAAAAAAAAATCACATAGAAAGTTGGGAGAAAAGAAAAACGAGACAAAAATCTGATCTTCCTGAATCCTTTTTGCTTCAACTGATTTAGACAAATAACAAAGAGCCTACTAGGAAATAATGGCGGTGAAAACAAATAGAGAGATCCTTTCGCGCGGAAGTGACATTTATGCGCGCAAGAAATTTAAGACACATGGTGTTGACGAAGTTTCATTTGATCGCAGTGCCAGAGCGTAAGTTCTTTCACTTGACATTAAGATATGAGCAAACCATGCATTGCTAACATTTTTTTTTTCCGCCGATTTACAGCGAATACCTGACGGGTTTCCACAAGAGAAAAGTTGCTAGAAAGGAGAAGGCGGCTGAGTACGCCAAAAAGAGAGCCCATGATGAGCACTTGGCTGAACGGAAAAGGGTGAGTTTAATCCAAAAAAAAAAAAAAAAAAAGGAACATTACGAAGAGCAGAAGATTCTAACCGACTGGAATTGATTTTTTTTTTGTGTAGATGCGCGAGGAAAGAAAACAAACCCTTGCAGCGGACCTCGAAAGATTCAATAAGGCGATGAAGGACGTGGGTGAGTCCGACTCTGAGTGGGAAGAGGGCGTGACAACCAAGGCCTCGACAAAGAATGCCAGGCGGTACAAGGCGACTGCCACCGGCAACGCCGCCGCAAGCAGCGACGATAACGATGATGATGATAATGAAAAAGGTAGCGAGGAAGAAGATGACAGCGCTATGGCATCAAAGCTTAGCGAAAAACAAGTTTTTGCCGCTGAGGACGAGGATGAAGAGGAGGCCACCGTTATGATTGAGGAGATGGACGAGGGCAATTTGCAATTTGCCTTTGCCGAAAAAACCGTTGAGCAAATTAAGGCGCCGCTTAAGAAAAAGGGCAAGTCTAATTCCCTTGAGGCCAGTATATTCAAAAACCAAAATAATAGTGAGGATGAAGGTGACTCTGGGGTCAAGACCGAGGACTTTATTGATTTTACCAAAAACAAGGCTGGTGATTCCAAGCAGAAGAAGAAAAAGTTTAGATACCTGACCAAAACTGAACGCAAACAAAAGGTCTCAAAGGAGAGAGGTAGATCAAAGGAGAAAAGAACTCGCGGGAAGAAATAAATATATACCAATTTTTTCCATTTCTATTTTTTTTTATTATTATTATTCTTATTATTGTTGTTATTATTACGTGTGCGTGTCGGTGTTTTATATCTTTTTTTTTTTTTTTTTTCGTTTTACTTTTATTATCACCATGTTTCTTGTATCACCAATTTTATAAAAGTCCTTTTTATTTATTTCCCTGTTAGTTGCTGTGCGCAACCGTTTCCAATTCAATCATAGGAAGGTTTCCCGCGGCACGCGTTGTAATCCATTCCTTCTCGGTTCTTAGACACATCCACACACTCCGGCGTACAATTTCAAGCAGCTCAAGGGCAAAAAGGCCACTTTCAGTGTCACCAATAAATTTAAAGTTAGTTGTGACCTTGAGCGCCCACAACAGCCGGAACGAGATATCAAGCACGATGACAAGATAGTAAACAAAGCGGGGGCGGAAAAAGAGCACGCTCCTCAAGCCCCCATGCTTGTATTTCAGCGGGGAGGAATTTAGAATCTCCAAGTTCCAGTCGCACTTGAGATCCCATATAATGCTGTAGCATGAATTCGTTACAGCCGCAAGAATCCAGAGCTTGTATGCCATGGCCTCTGTGAGGCCATTGTCACCCTCGACGCCCTTGTACATCTTCTGTAGTACGCCAAAAAACACCACGGGCAGCGATGACAGGTACTTGAGACAGTTGGCAATGTGTAACAACTGGCCTGTGCGCTGAAAGTCAATCGTGCACTGGCGGAAACGAATCACATAAGGAAGAGAGAGCACAATCGTCGTAACGTAGGGCCCGCTACAGCTACTGCGATCCGGTTTACCCACGCATGATGTGCCAGCTACAAACATACACACAACAACACCCACGTCAAGCAACACACGTGTGTAGGACGTGAGCACATCCGAGACCAGCACGTCGGCAAAGCGACCCTCGGCATCGAGCCCTCCAACAGAAATCCGCCGCAAAATGGCAAGAAACTGACGGCGCCCGGCCGAGTGAAATCCACGACCAGGAATGAAAAATGAGGCCAGGAAAAGGAAAAGAGTCGATACAGGCAGCAGATCGATTGTGCGTACACGCGTGCTTCCCCCTTGCATAATATCAATGTCGTTATTGCTGTAATGCCTAAGAAGGATGAGGGCAAAAAGCACCCAGCTGCCAAAAACAAAGAGTGAAAGGACCGAAGCAAAATGAAAAATGTCACGGTGAAGTGAGCGCACTGACGACGACCCAGCCGCGCCGTGCTTGGGGAATGAGTGCCGGATCAAAAGGCTCACGTCGATGTGCACTGCGGTCAAAATCTTTGTCGTAATTCCCCAGGCCCAAATACCGGCCAGAATTGCCACACATATCCGATAAGGAAGAGGAAAGTTTATGTCAAAGGCAGATACAAAGTTGACCGCAACTGCCTCTACTGCGACCTTTAGGTCCTGGGCGGCGTGGGCCGCTTCTAGGGGTATGGCTACCATTTTAAGAGATCAAAGGAGCCACAAAAAGACACAAAAAAAAAGGAAAAACCAGGCCTCCGATCTACCAATTAGTTCTATCCAGACTCTATCAAAGTCTAAGGGGAATTGTGTAGTAAGTAGCTGGCTGGCTAGTAGGCTGAAGCTGTAATCTTAGGACAGGAGAAGTCGAAGAAGAAAATGACAAAAAAAAAAAAAAAAAAAGGGAAGGCTGTAAAAATTGAAAATAAAAATATTAAAAAAAAAATGAAAAGGGAAAGTTTCTAATCGCAAAAATCGCCCGCGTGTCCAATAAAACAAGAAAGCATATCGTTTTTGTTTTTTTTTTCTGGGGAGCTACAGGGTATGTCGTAAGTGGCCTTTTGACGCACTCTGTTTTGGGGGAGGGTGTTCTCTGTCGCTTCATTGCTGGCCGATCCTAGAAACTAAGCAGGTCTTTTAGGTCGATATAGGATGCAATAATTTTGACCACCTCTGTCAGTTACAAAGAAAATTAAGGTCTTGAGTTGTCAAGAGTGACGAAAAGGCATACCGGATCGAAGCTGACTTGGCAAAAGCACCAAGCGAATCAGATTTGCAAGCGCCTGCGCCAAACGGGAAGGCCCACATACCTACAGTTTACAGAGCCAGATTGTTACATATAGTTGTAAATATTGCTTGTAGATACTATTACTCTGTCATTATACTCATCTCTTATCGAAACGGCGGCCGGATGCGGTTTTGCGCTCCTTCTCAGCGTTCTCCGGCTTCGCTCTGTTCAGCACCTTCAGGAACTCGGTCACACGGTATCTCATACGCGAATGCATGTAGGCCTTGGAGCACTTGATATGGTAGTGAAAGTAATCTCTAAAGATCTGGATATGGCTAATGCAGGTCTCTCGTCGCTGCGCCGTCAGATGGCGCGGGAAAAGCACAAAAGTAACGTAACCAATGTCATCCGAGATCTTAAGGTTGGGCACGTTGCGAATCTCCAACGGAGGCTCCTTCTGCGAATAGAGCACCTGGGGCGCGTTCTGGATAGCGCGTCTTCTAGCATCAACAAACTCCTGCAAAAAGATCTTACCAAAGACTCTATCGGTCTCGTCCTTAAAAACAGTTGAGAAAATAACGGTCACACGGTCGTACGATGGCTTAATAAAGATAGACTCCTCGGCTCTGTAGTGGATGGCCATAACCTCAGTCTGACTGGCTTCGGGGGCATAAAGCTCGACATTGTTCTGCGCGGCCTCCGCGGACAGCTCATCAAACTGCTTAAAAGCACGTTCAAATGGAGCCGCCAAAGCATTGCGCTTTAAAAGAGAGATTTTGTCAACCAGGGCCTCGCGCTCTTCAATCGTCGCGGGCAAGTTCTCCAGGTCAATTAAAATCGAAAAATTATAGCCTTGCTCGGTGTCTACAATGTAGGGGCCATATTCACGCTGCAGCAATTCTGCGGCGCCGTACTTGAGCAAGTCATTGTAGCACTTTATATACATGGAGACAAGGATTTTAGTTTTGGTCTCAGGTGTTGAGATATGGAAAGTGACATTGTCAAAGTCGGAAACCAGCTGGTCAATTGCGATAGGAGGCGTAGTCGTATCAACGGCCTCCGTAAGTAAACTCTTAAGGAGCAAGTTGTGGTACTGAAGAAGCAACATTATGATGTTCTCTAAGGGTTACGTGGAATGGTGGGTGCGGGTTTAAGAGGGAAAGAGGGAGAAGTGTGAGCATTTGGCGACCTGTTCAATTTTGAAAATGCCAACACTCGGAGGACTGAGTAACCTAACCCACCACATGGCAGCGGGCAAGCTTCTTTATTGATGGCAAGCATAGCAAACTGATGAATACTACGAGTCTACAAAGTTGCTTTATAGAATAAACTAACTTGTTTACTAGGATGGCTAATATATGAAGCCATTGATACACTACTGGGATGTGGAGTCTAGGAAACAGTGCTCATCGAATGTCTAGGTCAGTCTTGCGGTGATGTGTCAAAAAATAGGTGACGGGTCCCAGTTGGTAAAAAAAAAAAAAAAGTACCACTTATAAGGTTGTTAAATGCAACTCACATTTTTTTATTCTTGTGAAATCAACACAAAAATCTCGCTCCCAAAAGAGCCCTAAATTCACAACATATAGGGTTATTTTATTAACATTACCCTCTCCTCCCACTACTTTGTATAAATGAAATTTCCTCCCACTTCGACCATTTTTTTCTTCTCTTTTTTTTTTTTTCCTCACAACTAAAACAATCGTTGATGAATGGTATACTTTGCATCTGTTTTATTCTCGCCCACAGACCACTTTAAAGGGTTTTGAATTTTCTGTTTTTGGACTGCGCGCTGCTTCGGTGGCATGCGGACTTTTTGCAGAGCTCGAGACCTGGTCTGATGCGTGCGGGTGATGTGGATAGCAGCCCGCCTATCACCACCTTTTCGCTGCTGTATATATATCTGAGGTTGTTCTGTTGAATAGTATTGGGTTTTTTCCCATCGTCAATGGAATAGTTGTCGCTTGTAACAGTTCAATACATTTTTTTTTCTTTGAAATTATTTTTACTTTTGTATCTCATTCATAAGCGCCAATCAAACTAAACTGCTGTCAATCTCAAGCGAGACCTGATTGCTGACAAATACTTTTTTTTTTTAAAATTCGTGATATAGGGCAATTGAAAATTACTAGACATCATGATAATTCAGTATATACACGCTGAAATTCGTTTCAATAACAATTATTCAATTGTTCTAGCCACAATCCACGGGCTTCCCATGCCATAACCTTTGAGATAATCTCCTGTTTGTTAATTCTAAATGACTGTTATTTTTTATGATGGTAATATGTAAATCTACTTTTAAAACTGTAACTATTAACTTTAAAACAGAAAATTCTTAGGAATACTGCTTTAAGCCTTGGCCTTGAGCTCAGCAGCGAAAGGATAATCGGTGTAACCGGGGTTACGAGGGGTGTAGAAGGTCGCTCTATTGTAAGGGTTGAGCTCAATGTTTTGCTCCCATCTGTTAACAAGATCAGGAGTAGAGATAAAGTGTCTACCCATGGCAATCAGCACCTTGTCATCCTCGCTAGCGTGCTGTCTTGCAAGGTCGCGGTCGTAGCCACCAGCGCGCATGAAGTTACCCTTCCAGATGCTGCGCACAAACGAATTGCTGCCATCGGTCTTAATAACGTTGTTGAGGTCACCTCTGATGGTCCAGCGCGGCTCAATGAGATGAATGTAAGCAAGTTCCTTGCCGGCATCAGCACGGCTCTGGAGCTCACCAATGACGTAGGCAAATTGAGCAAGGATGTTATTGTTGTGCTCCATGCTGTTAAACAGGTTCCAAGGCGAGAGACGGATACCGACGCGGTCAGCACCAATGGCCTCGCTAATAGCGTCAACAACCTCAAGAGTGAAACGCGCTCGGTTCTCAATGGAGCCGCCGTACTGATCGGTACGCTTGTTGGTGTTCTCATGAAGAAATTGATCAAGCAGGTAGCCATTGGCAGAGTGAATCTCGACACCGTCAGCGCCAGCCTCAATGGCATTCTTAGCGGCCTGAACGTAGTTCTGGACGTATTCCTTAATCTCCTCAACGGTCAGAGGCTTGGGAACAGGTGCGTCAGCATTGTTGGTGGATTCAGCAACATCAGAGGCACTGACATAAGGAAGACCACGAGAGTCCAAATCGGACTTGAAGGCAGCTCTACCGAGAGCCCAAAGTTGAACATAAGCGTAGGACTTGTTGGCATGAATCGCCTCAAAAACCTTCTTCCAGGCATCAATTTGGTCCTGTCTCCAAATACCAGGAGCAAGGGGGTAACCAGAAGCAGCCTCAGAGATAAAAGTAGCCTCAGTAATGATGAGAGTGCCAGGGCGGGAAGAGCGCTGGGAGTAGTAGAGGGGATGAAGGTCAGAAACAAGGTTGTTAGGGGCTCTCATTCTGGTAAGAGGAGCCATGGTGACACGGTGTTGGAGGTCCATGCGACCAACCTTGATGGGCTTAAAGAGGTTCTCAGACATTGTGTAGTAGATGTGTGTGTATGCAATAACTAATGATTGAAATTGTGATTCACAAAATTAATAAAGAGGAATAATGAATAATTAAATGTACGAGGCAGAATGAATGCATTATATAGTCGCGCTTTGAAATCTAAGGATTCTTTTGAAAACCGGGGCGCAAAAGTTGATTTGTAATGGTAAAAGATTTTCCAAGTACCATAGGAAGGTTCCTACGGCTGGTGAGGTGTAGTACAGACGCTAATGGGTCTTTTATGACAATGACGTTGGCTACCTATTTCCAATTTGGAACTTCATGGGAAATTGAAAACCAAAGATTTTTGACAGTTAGGCTGAGGGAAAAAAAAAAATTACTTCAAAAGGCAAATTTCTGATGTTTAATCGTCCCAAAATCAAACTTTTTGAAATCTCGGATATCACGAAGCCCGAATCTATATACAAATAAGTTTAGTAAACTCAAACCAGACGAAAAAAAAGAGAAGGGAAACACATTCGGATTAAAAATGTCTTTCATAAAGAATCTGACCGTTGGGTTCATGCTAGGTTGCTGCTATTAAAAAGCTAGATACATAAAACGGTATCATGAGCTTTTTTTTTTTTTTTTAAAATAGGTTACGATTACAAATTCTCGAAACTTCTGATGTTTTTTTTTAAAACAAAATAAGGCGGTTTTGTGCAGTAGCTTTTTTGGCGTTTGTGATTTTTATGTGATGTAAGCAGGGTCTATGGGCATTAAAAGTTTTCAGTTAAGGAATAAAAAAACAATTCCTTTAACGGTCTTGTAGTCCCAATATGGTAATATTTAAATCTTGGCAAATTGAGACATTTCAAGCAGACGGTGAAAGATTGGTAATGAACAAGAGAATTCTAATGCAATTATAGGAGGACCCAGGAGAACACAATGGAAAGCAGGAGGATTTAGGAAAAAAAAAAAAACTCAGAGAAACGAAGAAAACCCTAAAGGGTTTTAGATGAATCAAAAACAAAACCAGGTCCCGACTACCGAGCCTAGCAGTCATAAATCCGTCAGAACTCAATACAAAACAACTGCACATGGACTGCAAAATGAAGTACAAGATATCGCTTGGGAAACGCCAGATTGGTTTTTAGGAACGGCTGACAAACATACTCTTGAAACTGCAGAATGCAGAAAAGTCTTGGGCGCAGGCTCATCTCCTAAAAGACAATACGTTTGCAACTAAAATCATAAATCATAAAGTTCATTACAAAAGTGCTAAATCACTCTCTCACATCGTTTGGGTTCCTTATTCTAACTTCCAAAAACTTGACCTGTTTGTAGGTGACGCTTTTTCGACATATGCTACAATTACCCTTGACCGCGATCGCCTTAAATACACAATCACTGCAATAAATGTGCCCACAGGGTATCGCAGCTATTACTTCCGGGTTGTCAAAGCATATTGGACACTCATAACACTTGAATCCTTTCTTCGTTTGCGGTGGTGGATTCTCAAGAGCTTTCCTCATGGCTTGAATATCTTCATCGCTTTCAATTTCTTCATAGATCTCTGAATCCTTGTCGTCATGCGCTAGATCATCCAGTTTGTCTTCATCGCCGCTGCTTAATAAAGCATGGTTGAAACGCGAAGGTGAGTTGACAGGAGGTTTCCTTCGTGATGATCGGTTAGTTATCACGATGTCATCATCATCGTCTTCTTCTTCATCATCATCTTCGACCCCGAATGCAGTTTGAAATGGTCGCCGCCTTCGAGCGCCAATCGGGCTGAGCGATTTGCTTTGCGTCCGTGAATCGCTCATATGTGAATTAATGCACGATAATCGCCGAGATTCGTTTTGTGGCATAGGAAAATCGTCTTCAGATGCTATATTCAAGTCGGTATCGTCGTCGTCTAGAAGGTCTATTGCATGTGGTGCACTCATGGTCCCACTGAACTGAAGACTAGAAAACTAATCAAGAATTGTTTATAAAATGGTAAAGCAAAGGGTGGCAATAGGAATAGTAGCAAAAACTAGGTTTTTCAACTACTCAAGAGAATAATTAAAAATCTGAATTCCAAGGGAAACTAGACACAAATCAACGCAGCGGGAGATTGAAAAAAAAAAAAAAAAAGAAAGAAAGATCGAAAGCAAATTAAGGATGTCAGAAGCTGGGAGAAAACTGGAACGAAGATAAATATGTTAATAATGAGATGTAATGAAATCACGTGAACAGATCGAAAGAGTTAAACTACCTTTATACAGCCTCTCCCTTTCAAATTAAGAATATAGAGTCATAAGCATTCACATATTTTCAGATTTAAATCAATTATTTAATAGACACAAGTGCAAGTTCCTTACAAACGAGAGATAATGTCCTTAACAACGTCTTGAGTGGAAGAGTTACCGCCCAAATCGGGGGTAACGATCTTGCCCTCGGAGAGGTTGGCATCAACAGCAGCGTAGATTCTAGCAGCAGGCTTGGCGTAGCCAAGGAACTCCAGCATCAGAGCGGCGGATCTGATAGTAGCAACGGGGTTAGAGATGCCCTTGCCCTCAATATCAGGAGCACTGCCATGGCAGGGCTCACCGATGACAAAGTCGTCACCAACGTTGGCAGAGGGGACAACACCGAGAGAACCAACAAGGGCAGCAGCACCGTCAGAAATGATATCACCGTAAAGGTTGGGGCCCACAATGACATCGAAGAACTCGGGCTCTCTGAACAGTCTGTAAACCATGGAGTCAACAATCTGCTCGTTAACGTTGACAGAAGAGTATTTGTCCTGGTTCTTGTTGAAGACATTTCTAACGGACTCACGGAAAAGACCATCAGTGACACTGAGAACGTTGGACTTGTGGGTAATGGTGACAGTGGAGTTCTTGTGAATAGAAGAAGAGGGGTCGATGTTTCTGAGAGCTTGTCTCTGAAGAGCAATCTCGAAAGCAATCTTACCAATTCTCTCACTGGCAGTCTCAGTGATTCTCTTAATGGCCTCAGCAACCTTGGTGCCATCAGTAGCCTCAAAGATCTTCTCCTCCTTAATGTAAAGATCCTCAGTGTTCTCTCTGACGGTAACAAGATCAACAGCTCTGGATGCACCAGCAACAGACTTAACAGGTCTGACGTTGGCGTAAAGACCCATCTTCTTTCTCAGAGCCACAATGGGGGAGGAGTAGCCAGCAACCTTAGTGGTGGGGGAGCTGACAGCACCAAACAAAGCACCATCACACTCGTTCTTGAGAACCTCGACGGTCTTATCAGGAAGAGCAGTACCAGTCTTCTTAAAGAGCTCAAAACCAGCATCGAGGTCAACGAACTCAAAAGCCAATTGGTCCTCCTTGGGCAGAGCCTCAAGAATCTGTCTACCAGCGGGGATGACCTCGCGGCCGATACCGTCACCGGCAATCAAACCAATCTTAAGGGTCTTAGCCTGAGAAGCAAAACCTCTGGAAAAAACAGCACGACGGGTAGCAAAATTTCTAATCATTGTTGTTGTTATGGTCTTGGGAGGAAGGGTTGATGATGTGACTCAATGTAAGAAGAGAAAGAAGAAAAGAAACTTTCGACTTGAAATTTCAATTTCCTTAGGATAGGAAAATCCAAATCCCAAAGTCGGAGTATTTTGGCCAGTCAGCGGCTTCACCGTCTTCGGAGAAGTAGCGACTATGTTCCTGTAGTTCGGCGAAGTCGCCCACCATTACCCCAAAGCACGTAAAATATAATTTAAGACATAATTATTTAGTTATAACTTCTAAAATTTATAGCTCAAGTCTTTTTGCAATATTTACGTGACAATATTTTTCAGTTACACAATATCTGTCATAATCACATGACCGGATCAAGCCGTTAATATTTCTTAAAAAAAAAATTCCATGGCGATTCATATTTCTCTTGTTCTTATATCAATACTTTCACTTCATAACAATTTTTTACGATTAGAAAAATTATTAAAAATGACTGAAGTCATGGATTCACAAACTGCATTAATTGAAACCAAGGCGAAAGCTTTGAATATTCACTCTAACCATCACCAGGATCTCGATCTGACCGAGTCGCTTATCGCCGAACTGGAAGATGGCGAATACATGTGTCTGATTTGTGCTGGTGAAGTCGACGCACAAACCGAGATCTGGAATTGTTCACACTGTTACCGTGTGTACCATCTGGCTTGTTCAACTGCATGGGCCGAAAAATCGACGCAGAAAGATCAAACTGACAACAACAACAAAAAGAGTAAGGAAGGATGGCCGTGCCCTGCTTGTATGAAAACGACAAAGAAAATTCCTAGGGAATACAAGTGTTGGTGTCGCAAGACGACCAACCCAATGTACCTTGGTATTATGCCCCATAGCTGTGGTCAGACCTGCGGTGTGACGCTGGAATGTGGCCATCGGTGTACTGCGATCTGCCATCCAGGCCCTCATCCCGACTGTTGCTCAATGGGACCAGCGATCAAGTGTTTTTGTGGCGACAACCAAAGACAACTTCCATGTGTCATGACGAGTTATAACGGCTGGTCATGCGGGAAAATTTGTAACGAGTTGCTGCCGTGTGGTAAACATAAATGCAAGCGTCGATGCCACGACGGACTATGTTATGACTGCGACACTAAGATTGAAAGCAAGTGCTATTGTGGTCAGACAGAAAAGGAGCTTGAATGTGCATATTTACGAGAAAAGCAATGCTTGAAGTTAACTACTACATTAGAAGACGACGACGAGAAGGAAAACGCTGAGAACTGGACCGGTTACTTTGAATGCGAAAAACTGTCGACTGGGCTATACTCTTGCAGGAATCATGAGTACTCGTTTAGCTGCACACCCCGCAAAAAAGAAGACTTTATCTGCCCACTCACACCCAAGGATACAGACACCTGTCCGTGTGGCTCATCTCTGGTGCTTGATATCCTAGGCCATCCAAGACTTTCCTGTAAAGAAGAGATCCCTCTTTGCGGTAAGGTGTGCAACAAGCTGCTGCCATGCGGACACAAGTGTCTATACGACTGCCATTATGGCGACTGCCCGGATTGCCCGCAAGTTAGTAAGTTGCACTGTCGGTGTGGCCAGGAGATCTTTTTGGTTCCTTGCAAGACCATCGCATTGGGTGAAAAGCCTGCGTGTCGCCACAAGTGTACTGCTAAGCTGCAGTGTGGTCGTCATAGATGTACAGAAATATGCTGTTCAGAGGAAAAGATTGGTAAGGCACTACAAAAGTCAGGCCAGGCTTGGAAACTCACACGCGACGAATGGCCAGAGGTGCATCGGTGTGATCGTGTTTGCAATATTTTGAAAAATTGCAAGATTCACAAGTGTACTGAGCCCTGCCACCAGGGTCCTTGTCCCACCTGCATGGAATCGTCGAATGACGACTATGTTTGCCCTTGTGGCCGGACGGTTGTGAGGGCGCCTATCCGATGCGGCACTGTTATGCCCAAGTGCTCGCACCTGTGCACCAGACAGCGCGAAGAGTGCGGGCATCCCATGACCGAACACGTCTGTCACGATCCTGACGACACGCCCTGCCCCAAGTGCTACTACATTGTTCCCAAAAAATGTCAATGTGGTAAGTCCACTGTGAAAGCCCCCTGTTCGCAGCCGACAACATCGTGCGGAAAGTTTTGTGAGGAATTGTTGGCTTGTGGCCATATGTGCTCCAAGATGTGCCACAAGCCTGGTGAATGCACCAAAGTCTGCGCCAAACCCTGTGGAAAAACCTTGCCCTGCGGTCACAAGCATATGATGACTAAGTGCCATTTCCCCAAGAAATGCGAGGACACAGCACCCAAGCCCGACGAGTCATTTTGTAGTGAGCGCGTGCGGATGCAGTGCAAGTGCGGCAACTTGACCAAGACCAAACAATGCACAGGCCAGCCGACCTCGTTGCTGCTTGATTGTAACGATTCATGTGCCGTGCTCGAGCGAAACCGCCAGCTTGCCGCTGCATTCGGGATGGATCCCGCGACGGCTGGCACGGCGGGCCCCGTGACCTCGGACATGTACAGCGACGACATTATTGACCTCTACCTGTCGAACCCCGCATGGTGCCGTTCGATTGAACGCGCACTTCAGGAAATGTATACAAACAAACTTCGGGTGAAGCGATTCCCGCCCATGCGGTCGTCGTACGAACGCATGTTTGTGCACCTACTTGCGCAGGAGGGCTTTAACTTCAAGTCCGAGTCGCAGGACGTTGACCCGCACCGCAGCGTGGTTGTCTACGCGGACTGGGACACCATGGCTGACGAGGGCTATCCGCGCAAGCCCGTCATGACCCTTTCAGAATTTGTGTCGCGGGCCAACATTTCGTAAAAAAACAAACAAATAATTTGCACCCCCATCTTTATGACAATTTTTTTTTAATAGAATTTTTTTTTTTTTTTTTTTACAGAGTTACTTGTGAATATGAATGATTCTCTTCTGGTGATGTTTAATTTTTTTTTTGTTAATTTTTTTTCTAACGTTTTCTCACCCACTCGGCCTGAATTGCAGAGCAGAGGGGTTTCATGGCATTTTTATTTAGGGCGTGATCAAGTTTGTTATTATTATCACAAACTGGGTTCCACGGAAGGAAAATTTCAACAACAGTACATATGTGCCTACAATGGTTTTTTTTTTTTTAACAATTTTTTTTTGTACGAGCTTTTATATATGTACATGAACCAAAAAAAAAAAGGTAAGTAAAAATGCAATGATTTATTTGCGCAAATATGTATATACAAGTTAGGCCAGGCTGCTGCTGCTGTTGAATCAACTCTTAACTCCTTTTTTCTCAACATCTTTTTTTTTTTCCCTGCAAAGCCGACAAAGCTAGCTCAGAAACCATTTTGACGGTTGGACAAGGGCTTTTGATCTTGCGATTAATACGAGATGGAACCTGAACTTTGCTGCCTAGCTTGACAGCGACGTAACAGGTTTAAGTGACTCGAAATTGTGCTGCTTTATTTTGCCATAGAAAAAAGCTCTTTTGGGTTATGTGGTGTGATAACTGAAAGACTGCTAACAGCGAAATTCAACAAATGTTACCTCATCATGGGTTGTTGGTCAAATAGCAATGGCTAGAGCCAGTATTTGAACAACAGAAATGATGGCAAAAGTCATAAAAAAAAAGTAGTAAAGCTACTACAAATGCTGCTGGCGCTGCTGTAGTTGCTGCTGGGAATCAATAGGGACAAGAGGTTGGGGCTGATGGTATACTGGCGAAAAATACTGTCCAACATTATCCATGCTACCAGGCGCGGGCGTGCCGTAAACGGGGAATGCAATTGTTTGCTGTTGTTGATGCTGCTGAGGAGGCAGGATTGGCACCGAGCCACCATCGGTGACTACGACTGGTAGAGGCGGGGATGCTGAGAAATTCGTGTTCGAGGGGCTGTAGTATGCACAAGCTGCTTCCTCGTTCATGATGATATGCGATTGATGCTGTTGGGGAATCTGCTGCAAAGGGAGCGAAGATGGGTATGTGTGAGGAAATGCTGTATGCGGAAGAATAGATGATGGTGGGGGATTTGATGGGGCATGAAAAACAAACTGCTGCTGCTGCTGCTGCTGCTGTTGTTGTTGTTGTTGTTGTTGCTGCTGCAATGCTAACTGTTGATCCAACATCTGTTGATGAAGGTATTGCTGTTGTCTCAGCTGTAATTGAAAATTGTCCTGGACATGCTGCTCAGGCTGATGCTGATGGTCATGATAATATTGCATGCCCTCATTTTCCAGTGTTGGCTGCTGGGAACTAACATGCTGGCGGGGCAAAAGCTGCAATTGTTGTTGTGGAATAGGCTGATGCTGATGCAGTTGTTGAGGCGGCTGTGAAGGTTGCAATGGCAAGGGCAGTGACTGGTTCCCGACAGCCAAGTGGTTAAACTTGTCCACAAAGACCCGAGGCGAATTGTCAATTTCAGAGAATGGTGAACGTGATGCACCTAAAGCAGAATTCGGACCCGAAATGCTAGCCGGAGAGTTCAAGTTTGTATGAGGAGACTGCATGTATGAAGGACTGATTGGGGGGCGCGACGGCGAGGAAACTACGCTGCTGCAAACGCGCTTTTTGTGAGGTGGGGAAGTCGGATTAACAGCCTTTTGTCTGGGAGGCCCAACGGGCGTGGTAGCTAGTGTGACCGCCGACATGGCACCAATGCCAGCCGGGGCTGTGGCTCTGGTCGCCGCGGGAACCGGAACAGAATTAGCTCGTGATCTAGTAAATTGTTTCTTTCCAAGACCAAATGGCGGTTTTACTCTTGCAATTACTTCTTTCAGAGCAATTATCGCATCATCCGCTCGAGTTCGCGACGCTTTGGCACCACAGTCATCATCGTTATCATTCTCATCGTAGTTCTCTGGCGAGGAGACAGGCGACGGCTCGCGGGAGCCAATAAGAGAATGTGCGTCCTCAGTACTACTGACTACAGCACGTCCGTTAGTGATGGAAAAGTTTATCGAGCTTGTCTTTCGGCGTTGCGGTAATAAGATCGACTGAGTCTGAATGGGAGCACTTGTTGAGCCACTACCGGCAGAACTGAAGCTGTTGCCAACCAAGTTCAACTTGGCTATACCCAGTTCGGCGGTCTTTTTGGTAAATGACGATGAGCGGGTCTTGTTTGATGTTATGGGGGCACTAGATGCAGGGTAGCGTGGCGACTGGCTACTGATAGAGCTGGCATTGCTGTCACCCCTTTTACGTAGCGATTTGAGGCTAACGTTACTGTCACCACGTTTACGAGCGGGGGTTCTAGTGTGTTGTGGCGACCGTTGATCAGGTAGTTTCTGATCGTTTAATGCACTTGAGTCTGCAGGATGGGGTCTTTTGACAGACTCCGATCTACCAATGGGGGTACCACCAATGCTTTTCGTAGACATAGGAGAAGTTGGTGCAGTGACCTGATACTGGATAGGGGGCTGCAGTTGCTGCTGTTGCTGCAGATGATTCTGGTGTTGTTGGTGTGGGTGCTGCGACATGTCAGTATAAACAAGAGAGGGAACAGGAAACGACTCTGGTAGCGTTTTAGAGGGGATGAAATACTGCTGCTGCTGTTGATTCATCCCCGTCGTCATAGCAAAGGCTGGATGAACAGGCGTAAATGCAGAAGACTGAGATCCATAGTCATACTCAGCAAGATCATTCGGCTGAAGTTGTTGCTCCTGCTCTTGCTGATGCTGAAAAACCTGCTGCTGGTGATAAAAGTTGTTTACACCTCTAATGTCTGGGTTGGGGCTCTGGATGTAACTAGCGTCGGCGGAGGGTTGAGAAGGAGGAGCAAGGTTGGCAGCGCCGCTACTGGAGCATGACATGGATGGCAAAGGAATTGAGTGAGTGATCATTTCAGGTACCAACTAGAAACCCCAACGACAAGTAGTTGACCGGACCGAACGACTTGGAAGGTGGTGGGAGGTAAGCGAAGATGAAGACGACAAGGCCGTTGATAAAGATTGCGGAGCAGATGGAACCCAAAACTAACAAAAAAAAAACACACCCCCAAAAAAAAAAAAAAAACTCCGAGGTTGGGCTGCCACTAGAGGACAATTGAACAGAACAGAAAAGAAGAAATGAAAGAAGAAGAAGAAGAAAAAAAGAAACCACTGAAAAAAAAAGAAGGAAGAGAAGAAAAAGAAGAAAACGGTGAACTAAATAGAAGAACTTCAATTCATTTGCAGACAGAAGAAAAGTAGACAGGTTTTGCTAAAAGTGTCGAAGTAAAAAAAAAAAAAAATTATTTCAAAGTTTTTTTTTTTCAGAACGAAAAAACAAACAAAAAGAAAAGCAGCAGCAGCAAATACGGTAAAATAAAAATAAAAATGAAAAACGCAAGAAAACTATAAACCAATACGACACAAACTACAAAAAAAGTAGGGGCAAGGGAGGTCGACGATGCAGCTGCTAGATCTGGGTAATATCGATGGCAGAGGTACAGGAAAAGAGCAAAGAATGAAAATTAAAGAGAAGAAGAAGAAGAAGAAGAAAAAAAAAAAAGAAAACCACCGATCTCAACCCACCAAAGAACTAAGTTCCAAAAATAACCTCCCCCCTCGAAATCACAAAACTTAATAAAGAAATCATCATAATAAGTGCACAGAAAAAAAATTCCATCGTGTATACATGTACTACTAACTTTCCATCATCTATGTATTGCCTTGGCTTTCTATTTATGCATCCGCCCACAAAGCTTTTTTTTTTTTTTTTCTTAAAATGTGAACAGCCCTGATCGTTTCTTGCCAAACGGATAGATTACCAGCGTGGCAATAAACAAACCAACCGTAATGCCAATGCTGACTTGGACCATAGTGATTCCCAGATTCATCACCGTGCTGTAAGTTACCCCATCTGAATGAGTCGTTGCGTCTGATGTTTTGTTGTTGACAATGCTGTTGGCATCATAAATGCCAGCCACAAGGCTTCCCTGCGACGCCACACCTGAAGGCACCTGCACAAAAATCGCAGGTAACATGGCAGCAAATGCCAACCCGTGACCGACACGCGAGTAGACGTTTCCTAGCACGCCGATAACTAGCGCTCCAAGCGCAGACGTGAGCTCGGCAGCGTTGGACAGTCGCAGGCCACTAAAGTATGTTGCAGCGTATCCTCCCGACGAGATAATCACCATCACTGGAATCTGGTGCCAATGAGCCTGGTTGACCAAGGCAAGACCAAGTGTAAACATTGGAACAGACAGCGCGCGCCACCAGGGGTTCAGAGGGTGTGGGCACGTCGTTTCCGACGTTGCTCCGCTGTCAATCCAGCCATAAATGACAGCGCCAAGCGTGATGCCAAATCCCAATAGCAGCGAGTAAATGATAGCATAAAACATCCGGACCGATCCCGCAACAATGTTTCGTGATTGCATTTCTAATGATCCACACAAAATGATGTAGCCAGGGAGAATCAAAGTGAGCGAACTTTGCGCAATCGCAGCAAAGCAGAAAATGTCCTGGTTGTTACCAATGGAACCAAACGCCCGAGCAAGGAAACTCACTACAATACTTGCTGTGACCTCAAAAACATTGTTGTAAAGGGTTGACCGGGGTGCCACCACAGTCTGTAAAACGCCAACTGCGGCGCCCAGCACAAAAGCAATTGGCATATCATTCCAGCGCCCTCCAAATGCATAGGGGCCAACAGCAACTGAAGAAAATCCAAAAAATATGACACAGAGCCATGGCGGGTACAAGTTCTTACTTGTAAATTGCTCTTCTAGTTGCTCGAGCGCCTGGTCAATTCTCAGGTTGCCGTGGATAACGTTCTTGTAGATAGTGTAGGTTTCATTGAGTTTGTACAAGTTGACACCTTGAATGCAGCGCACGAGCTGCATCTCAGACGTATGCGTAGAGCTATCATCAAATGAGACAATCATACATCCCGGAATGTACAAAAACTGGCCGTCAATCTCGAGGGCGCGGGATGTCATCATCATATACTCTTCCAAACGATGCGTAGGCGCACCAAACATCATGAGCGCTCGGCACAGGCGTAAAATGAACCGCTGCCGTTGCAGCACCTCAGCGATATGAAGCGTAATATCCAAGCGCTGTTGCTCTTCACGTTTCTTGCGCTCTCGCTCCTTCTTTGCTTTGCGCACGTCCAGCCCAGAAGTCATGCGGTATGGTTTAGGTCGCGATGGCTTCTTACCCCCCTCTGAAGGCACCTTGAGAGTCGAGTTGATGGAAGCAGCCGAGCTAGAAACAAAATCATTTAGCGAGGTGGTAGATGCATTGGCGCTGCGCGTTTTGTGCAACTTGAAGAGAGACTTGTTCTTAAAGTTTGTCATGTCACTAGTAGATCTGGATTGTTGGTGGTGAATCTCATCGCCAAAGCTTTTGCGCGGGGTCGAGGCTCCCGATGGCGGGTTTGAGGTGCCTTCATGATGGGAGGAGTGCTTTTGGCTCGTGCCATAGAGCATGAAAAGACTTCCGAGAATTCCCTTCCGGACATGCGATGGGGGTGGCACGTAATCCTCGTCTCGTACGTTCTGACTGTCGTTTGTAGAGGAGTTCTCTATAAGAAGAACTTCGTTTTTATCGCCATTGCCGCCCTCGTTGCCGGCGCTCCCGTCATTGCCGTTAGCGTTGCTTTCTTGATTATTTACGCTATCATTAGCATTACCGTTGCTGGGGTTGCCCGCATTGCCAGCGTCGCCAGCGGGTTTGCTCTCTCCGAGATCAATCAGGTCGGGTTGAGAATCAAAAAATGCGCGCGAGGATAGGGTTAAACCCATCTGATCTGGAGATGGCGGGCGACTGCCGAGGTATTTAGAGTGCGAGCGCACAAGGTGCTCGGCAAACCCATGAGCAACCTCATCGACATGACCTTCTTCGCGCGCAAGCCGCTCTCTTTCCTCCTGCGTAGAAGCATACTCGTCGAGTTTGTGGTGGAGCAAGGCCATGGGGATATCAGTCTCAGACTGTCTCCCATCAATGTAAGGTCCGTCCTTTGCAGTAATGGGTAAAGCAGTGCCACTGTTGACTCGTGTGTTGTGTGACGTAATATTTGCCTCTGGGTCGTCTTTGTTGTATAGATAGCGCCGGGTGCCACCTTGGCTTGCTTGCAGCCGAGCATCCTGTTCACCCAAACCTGCGCCCGGAGCTAAGCCACCCGAAGTAATTCCGCCAATCTGGAAAATGTTGGACGCAATCCCAGCCTGGCTATGAGAAGCAGCCGCAAGCATGGATCGGGAGGCCAGTTCACCATCTTCAGTTTGTAAATCGATGACATCATCAAAATCTTCCTCGCCATGTGTTGTCAAAAGATTTTGACTCGACCCATTTCGGCTCATGGGAGGACGCTCGTCGTAACCACCGTTGTAGTCTCTGGTGTAGTCGCCAGCACTGGTGTCATCATAATATTCGGCATCGCTGCTGATGCTGGGCATGACAGTGCTGCGGTGCCCGTCAGCAAATTCGATATTAATGGGTGGCGTGCTCAGTGGAGACCTGAACTTGGAGGCCGAAGCGACGTTAAAGTAGCCACCACCACCACCACCACTACCGCTGGCGCTGCTAGCAGCGCTGGACGATCTTTGATGGCGTGCAAGTTTTGAAACGTCGTTAGCGTAAGTTTTTTTGCCATCTTCTTCAGACGGCAAATAAACTGCCTTGGTGGTCTCGTTATTGTCGACAGGAAATCTAACTTTTTGCGGGCCCTTGGCACGAGTGGGTGTTCTTACACCCTCGGGAGAGCTTGCGCCACTGCCCATGGCAGACGCTGGCTTCATGCTGGAGACGGTGGGTGATTGCGGCCGAGATGGGTTCCGAAGGGCTAATTGCGGTAAAGTTGAGAGTGAGATGAATTGAGGCCGGGCCGGACGATCATTACTGCCGCTGCTGTCGGTGCGGTCATGTTTATTGGTTTCGTTGGGGCTCGAGGGTGTCTTTTCCGACGCCATGTTACGATGCAGTTTGACAAAGGTTCAGAGATTAAAGGTCTCGGACTAAATTTCTAGGCAAGGAGAAGAAAAAAAGAAAGAGAGGGTTTTATGTATTTATGAGCAAAAAGAAGAATTTCGGGTTTAAAAACTAAATGAGCAATCCGACCATACGTTATCTCTAGTGGCAGCGTTACACCATGGTATTATAATCCGCTACTGTATCTGCTGGTTGCTCGGCCGTCACTTTCTATCAACTACGGTACTAAAGACGGTTCTTAGAATAGCAAGGTCCCTTTTTTGTTAAGAGAGTTTTTTTTTTTTTCTTGTCGGTTACAAGTACAAACGCCGTACCACCAAGCAAAAACCTTTTTTTTTTTTCATGAATATTTATCATGAATATATTTTTATCATGAATATATATATATATTTATTGTATATTAATTTTTAAATTTTTTTAGGCTGAACCTTTAAGCTCAAAATTTCTTCCGGGCAATTCTTTCACTTTATTTAAATATAGAGATTGTTTTGTTGTCCGTCTGGCCAGCCAAACCGGGAAGGAGAGGGGAGGGGGTTTGGAACTATATAAAAAAAAATTATTATTTAAACTATCAACTGCTGCTCCAACAGGATTGAAAATAATAATGATAAAAAAAGGATGGATAAACCTTACGATCGGGCTTATCGCAAATCTTTTAAAAAAAAAAAAAAGGTACTGAGCGACGGGTTTACAGGGCGCGCGCTAAAATGTCTCATCAGCTTGGAAAATTACAAAATGTAACCTCTGCTGCTACTATTGCTGGTGGAGAGGTTGTGGCTCAATCCACTGTTGTGGTAGTGACAGTGTCCATTTAAGGAGGTTGAATCAGTTGAGTTTGGCGATCGCGAGAAGAACCGGCTTCTCTCTGGGCTGTTTGGGTGGCAGCGACGTTGGCCATCAGGTTTTTCAAATTCCCGGCTTGACTGTGATGGCACTGCCATAGGTAGTTGCGTTTCTTTTACTGGTGCCACGGCTGAACCTGCCTGTCCTAGGGCCTGGCCCTGGCCCTGTAAATCGGTGCGTGGGCTCGGAGTAAAATCACCCATTGGCAATTTGGACGTCGTTACCCTCGAGGCGCCCACGACTTTGACGTTGTTATTGCTCTCAGGCGATACCGCAGCGGCACCATTAGCTCGACTAGAATTGAAAGAAGGAGAGTTGGGGCTGGAATCCATAATAGGGGAGGGCAGCCCGTGTTGCGATACACTGTCGCTGGTATTACTGGTACCGAGACTTTGTTGCGAGAGAATTGAGCGCAAATTAAGCTGCGTTTGCGCCAAAAGGTTACCAGCAACAAGAATTTCCTGCTTTTTTTGCGACATTAGTCTTGGCGGGCGATTGACATTGTAAGGTGTTAGCGGCGGCGAGGGTGGGCCAGGTTTCTGGTACTCTGATCTTGGCTCACCAGCACTTGGAGGTCCGCCGGCCAGCAGCAACTGCTGGAGCCGAAAGAGTTCCTGTTGTTGCTGAATCCAGAGCCGCTTCTGCTCGTACGAATGCTGTTCCTGAAGCGTTTGCAAGCGTTGTTTATGCTCGTCTAGGTCGCTAAGACTGGGCGACAACAGCGCGCTTTCGGTTGGACTGCCGGCTCTGTGGGTGCTTCTGCGGTCTGTTGCCGACCGCAGCCCAGCGACAAGCGCAGCGCGTCCGGGAGATGGTACTGCATCGGGCGAGTAGAATCTACCTTCATTGGCCTTGGCAATGCTGATGGGTGCGGGTCGCGGTCGACCTTTGAGCGGCACAGCTGAACCAGGGGTCTTGCTAACTGCACTTATACCAATTCCATTGTTGGTGTTTTTGTAATTGAGAATGATGGGGTTTGAAGTGACGGTGGTCATAGTAAAAAGGGGGTGAAAAAAAAAAAAGATTGGTCTACTTGGGTTTATGCACAAGCAAGTAGTTGCTTAAGTATTGAAGTGAAATGATTCAATGTTGCTTCTCGTGCAGTGCTGACCGAGGATGATGCTCAAAGTCAAATATATATATGAATGAAACTGTCTCGCTGTGGGTATACTAAACTGAAGAAGAAAAAACCTGAACAAACAAGGTGAATTCAAGTCCTTTTATATTCGTAGACAATGCCCTGGGGCGTTGAGAGTCGCTTGCTGCTAGCTTGGTAGATACGCAAACGATGCTCTTTATTCAAAGAAAAAAACTCTACATACGAAGTGCGCCAAAGAGATCTTGATGCAGCAGCCTGAGGGACGTTGCATCTATAGAATTCGAGTTTTAGATGACGTACATGATTTATTGTGCGCTGCTCCATGCACAGCTGTACCCCTGTCTGTAGCCGAGACAAGAATAGATTTTTTTGGCTGTCCAGTAATTATTGTAGCTTAGTAGACTCTTTTTTGGATAACTGTTGCCGCTTCGTATCGACTTTCTATACTTACGCTCACCCATGACGATTCAATCTTCATGCCATCTCTGTAACATCTCAGATTGTGCGATGCGAGCACGCAGGAAGACACCATCTAGCATGGCTTGTCTGTCAGCGTATTCTACCTTATTTCTCAGCCTAAAGCAGAGAGCAAACCTGGCTCTAGTTGGTATGGCCACTGCGATAGTTCGAGTATTCCTATTGCCCTTGTGCTGTTGCTGCTGCTGCAACTTGCTAGTGCAAATGCATAATTGAACTATCCATTTGCCAAACAAACTCCAGGACCAGTTTCAGGTCAGCTCTTGTTCCTGTTTTGCATGTACGAAATCCTGCACAAAGGATGCCCAAAAGACAAAAATAAAGGTTGAAAATATACTCATAAAGGGAAAAAAAAAAAAACTCTTAAAACAGACTACCAGCCGCGGCAAATGCGGCTTTCAGCAGTAAAAAATTGTTTTTTTTTATTTCTTCATTCGGTAAGAGCTTGGCAGACAGAAAGAATGAGGCCACCACCGTATTGAGCCTCTCTACACACTCGCTACTGCAACTGCATACATATCAGGTCCCGGTTCCCTCAACGGAACTCGCACAGCGCCAATCTTTGCAGATACCCACTTCTCGAAGCCAGGCACACACGAAAAAAAAAAAAAAAAAAAGACAATCCAAGCAACTTTATCGCAGAGGGTGCATAATAAATAAAAATGAAATGGTATTAAAAGGTCATGTATAGAGAAAACAAAAAAAAAAAAGTAAAAACAGTTAAACAAACAGTGAAACAAATAACATGGATGAAAACAATAAACTGACACAAAATGATATGCTAGATGCAGAGTTGGCCTTAGATGCAGAGACCGAAGCAGTGGTTGCAGCTGCCACCGATAATGACGATCCAGTCGCCGAGGTCGCCGGTGCCGCTGGCGATGCAGATGCGACCGAGGCGGTGGGGGCAGCCGCTGTGGCCGAAGACACGCTGTTCACGTTATTATTTTTGCTACCCGCGCTGTAAACAAACGTTTTGTCCGGGGTCACTTTTGTTGGCGTCTCAGACTTGTTGGCAAACCCGACCTGCTGCGTCTCCATATTGTACACAGAATACACGTTTTTAAGAAAAACGTCACCAAAAATCCACTTGTTGTTGTCAAACTGAATGCCTTGAATATTACTAATGCACAAATTGTCGGCTTCAGAGTACATGCTGCCAATATAGTCCTGAGCGCTTACTGCCCACTTCTTGCCACCAAATTCAAATTCAAGATCCATGGTGGTGTTGCAAGGAATAACAAAGTTAGAGCCATCGGTCTGCGAGCCGGAAATAAAGCCGTGAACCTTGAGCGCGTCGTCAGGTGCCATAATGAGCAGAGTGGTGCCTGTATCAATAATGGCCGAGCGCGAGCCAAAGTCGACTTGATAGCCGTTGATATAGGTGTTTTGAACGTCAATTTCCCAGAAGCCCGTCTCCTGGCTGAGAATGTCGATATAGGTAATATTGCCAGTGTACTTGGTCGAGTCAATGCCGCCAATAGTAAAACTGCCTTCGTCCTTTAGGTTACTGGCGCGACCAAGGTTGATGCTAAAAATTCTATCATTAATAAGTTGCTGGTTGTAGAGCGTGTTGATAACGCCTGGAAAACTATCGGGTGATTTATCGTTGGCAGGAAGTCCCATGATGCCGTCGATTGGGAAGTTGGCAAGACTGTTGTCGACTGTCGAAGCTAGGCCAAGATACTGGGGCGATGAAAAGCCGGCATATGAAAGGGTATCTTGAACCACAATTCCGTCAACGGAACCGCTGGTGTATGCAATAGAAAAGTCCTTGTTGGTTATTTCAAGAGATCCAGAATCGGCAGGATCAAGCCGGTTGTGGGAAGTGCAAGCTGACGACGTGCAGTTAGTACCGTAAACCCAGGTGTAAAACGAGCCAGTGTCAACAACAAGGTTGAAGGATTTGTTCGAGGATGTATCGTGAGAAGCGCCAACAGTGACTTCAATATAGTAAGAAATATCGTGGCCGTCTTGGTCAACAAGGGCCGTGCCTTGAGTGGGCGAAACTGCAACATTGTTGAGCTTTTCCAGCGCTTGCTTGCCTGTAATGACGTCGTCAACTAAAATCATATCGTTGCGCTGGATTTTAAGTGAACGCTTGACGTTTGAGGAGGTGGAGGCCTTGAGCGGGAAGGTTTTACTGGTGCCCACATTAGCTGAATTTTTACTACTGTCTTGATTGTTGGTTTCGGAAGAGGTGATGGGGAGTCCGTGGACCAAACAGAGTAAGGCAAACGCCCAGAAGAAACTGAGCATTTGAGGCAACGAGAGTAGTGAGAACGAGAGTGTGGTCAAGAACGTTAGTTAGTAAAGGAATAAAGAAAGAAGATAAATCGAAAGAAATAAAAAAAAAGAGAAAGAAATGTGAAAAGTGATATTGATAGGCCTTTTTTTTTTTTCTGTAGATTAAAATAAGGGATGAGTTTTTTATATTTGTTTAAGGTTTGTACTGCTGTTTTCTCATAAAAAAACATGATGATATTGGTCGTTTTTGTCTTCGTGCAGCTTTTTTCAGACTGTTTTTTTTTTTTTTTTTTTTGCATAAGGCATCTGTCAAAATGGCCACCGACCGCCCCTTGTTCACGTCAATCATTAGTAAAAACCTCATTGAAAAAGCCATCAGATCATTGTTGATGGAGGCCATAGCCCCAATAATGTTTGTTGGAATGCTCGAAAATAAGACTAACATGAAGCCGTTATTCTGTTACAAGACCAAAACAATGGCCAACAAGGCAAGTCCTGTCAACAAAAACATTTATTTTAAAGTATGGAAGCCCTTGAAAGCGTAAATTGAATTTCATTGGTTGTCCCATTGAAAACCACCCCCCCTTCAGTACACCCCTCCTCAAACAGGCTGGCAGCAGAAAGTTTGTAAGCGATTGGAAGACGATGATTAAGTGACAGGAGTAGGGACATTGGTTAGGTACACTCCAGCCGGACACAACAACGTGCTCATCGAAACAAGCCGGCAGAAATAATGCGTTATGACCAGACAGAAAATCAATCAATTTCAATCAAAGGGGTAAAACCTTTTAAAAAAAACCACTTTTTGCAAAACATGATAGTCTTCTTCTTTTTGCCTTAAATATACCATTTTCTCTTATTCTGGAATCTCATCTCTTCAATATAAACAATGAGCTTGTTTTTTTTTTTTTTTTGTATTTTTTGGATCGACTCAACTTCAAAAACCAAAGGTGAACAAAGGGAGGGAGGGGGGAAGTCAAGAAACTTGTCAGGTTCGTCAACGATGATGGGGGTTTTTTACGGTTTAAGGTTATTTTCCAGAATAGGCAGTTAGCAGCCTCATACCATCATTCTTGTATACATATGTAAATATACATTCTATAACGACTACAAACGGAGCCCCCCAAGGCACCTTTTGGTTTTATTTCTGTCCAACCAGGCCTGGTTAAGTAAAACCTTTTTATAGCATTTAATATGGACCTATATACAACCATTCACAAGGTGTTTTAACTGGAGACGCAAACCAATTTTTTTTTTTACTTCTCTCATACAAAGGTTTGTGTAATTAATAGCAAGTTTCTTGCATTTTCCATCCGGCTTATATAATCAATTACAAAACCACAATATATCACGTGACTGAAATGTCAAAATCTTTGGTTGATAACAACTCACCCTTCAGCGTTATCATACATTTTCCAAGTGAAAACCTTCAAGTATGAAGTAAAAATGCGCCAAACATGACTTTGGTATTTTTTTTTTTAAAAAAAGAAGAGGTAAGGATATTGAGTCACGCGGTGGGAATTTTGTAGATTTTTTATGGGTGATGGTATATCTTTAGCTATGCGCCAGAGACTTGGGGGGAATTCTTCTATCTTGGTCGTTTATATACCGGTGAACTAAGCAAATTCACTCAGCAGCAGTTGTTTTAGCTTGGGGTAAATAATGTCGGAACTCTCACCTTGAATGCTCCGGGTAATGCCAATTTTATCGTAGTGCTCCAACAACGGCAGCGTCTGCTCCTTGTAAGTCTTGATCCGGGATCTGAACGTTTCCTAAACACAAAAAAAAAAAGAGTTAGCACAGTTTTAACCACTATCGTTTCGATTGTCATCTTACCGCATTGTCGTCATCACGCTTGCTTAATGGCTCGCCAGTGATATCGTCCTTGCCAGGCACCTTGGGTGGGTTAAACGTCAGGTTGTACACTCTTCCAGAAGGAATATGCTAGCAGCAGGTGTTAGTACTCCATGAAACAAAATGCACGTAAATATTCATGATTTGGTGGGACCAACGCCCTCTTTTCACGCTCCCCCCATTTCAACTTACCACATAGCGGTTTTCAATTCTTTCTAAAATCACCTCTTCGGGCACATCTAGCTCGACTACCAGGTTCAGCATGGCGTCATGCTCTTGCAGATCCTCGTCCAGTGCCTTGGCCTGGGGGAACGTGCGCGGGAAGCCGTCTAGTAGCCAGCTACTCTGCGAGTTGAGCCAATTGCGCTCCGCCAGCTCATGCTTTATCAGACCAATAATCTTGTCGTCGGGAACAAGACTGCCCGACTGGATTATAGATTGAAACTCTTTACCTTTAGGAATAATTTATGTTAGTTGATCCAAGTGTCAAGTATTTTATTATTATTATTATTATTATTTTATTATTATTATTATTAATTTTATTTTTGGTCTTACCAATTTCAGTTCCGCTTCTAATGTTCTGACGCAGCAAATCTCCAGATGAAATTGCCGAAATTTGGGTAAAATCTTTGAGTAGTCTGCCGGTCTGGGTACCCTTTCCAGAGCCTGGTGCGCCCAGCAACAACAGTCTCACAGGTTTTAAAACTTTTGACATTGTATTAGAAAAGAAGAAAAAAAGAAAATCTGCAATGTAATTTGGCAAGGAATGGTATAAAAGAGAGGAGGGAAAAGTGGTGGTAGTAAAAAGAACAAAATAAAAATAAAATAAATTGGTTGGTGATAGAGGGGAGAACTGAAAGAACTAGTTCCTGCTATCTTTTGCTTTTTTCCACCTACCGTTATTTAGTCATTTATCATGTGTAAGGTGGTGGTGGTGGTTATACTACCGGTTGGACTCCATCACCCGAAAGGCTCAAAATGGGTGGGTTGGATCATAGTGCTCTTTAATCATAATCATAATCATAATAATAATAATAATAATAATAATAATAATAATAATAATAATAATAATAATAATAATAATAATAATAATAATAATAATAATAATAATAATAATAATAATAATAATAATAATAATAATAATAATAATAATAATAAATCAAGGGCAGGGGTTGCTTTTTTTTTTTTCATGATGCAACTTGGGAAACTTCAAGTTTCAAGTCTTAAAGTTTATGCTGATTTCTCAGAAAAAAAAAAAAAGAATCCATTTGGGCGTCAGCTTGAACAGGCTGTCTTACTGCTTTGCGTAATGGGCACAATCCCGAATTAGTTTCAAATCTACATTTGCTACAAAGTAACCAGTGTGCAAGTCTTTTTATTCCCTCGAGAAATCTACTAAAACCATATCATATAAATTGTATTCTGCAATAATAATAATCAGAACAAAATATGTACTAGCCCAAGCGGCAATGCAAATTTCCGGAATAACAAAATTGGCCTGTAAAACAGTTCAGCAATAATGACCCCCCACTGTCCCTCTCACCTCCTTTGCACTTAGTTTCAAGGTTATCCGGCCATTTCTTTCTCATCGAGGAGAAAAAGTTCTCTACCATTTCCCCGACTTTTTGCTTACATTGTATTAAACCTTTTTTTTTTTTTTTTTTTTTTTTTTTTTTTTTTTTTTTTTTTTTTTTTTTTTTTTTTTTTTTTTTTTTTTTTTTTTTTTTTTTTTTTTTTTTTTTTTTTTTCTAAGCCGGTGTTATTCCATGACTCTTGGGTGAAATAAACTCTTTTTTTTTTTTTTCAAAATCATCCAAAAAACCCCAGAGTTTTTGTGGGGGAACTGACCGGCAAATCAGTGGGGGTTATAATTATATTTACGCTACAATTAAAAAAAAAAAAGTATATAAAGGAACGAAGCCGTCCTTTTATTTCGCTTATGTCAATCACAATCTTTTTCATTATTCATCTCTCTACTCCTACTTTATTTTACAACTTTCACAATGGTAACAATCACTTCTTTTGAAACCAAGGATGTCCGTTTCCCTACCCATCTGGACAGAACTGGCTCTGATGCCATGAACAAGATGTGCGACTACTCCGCCGCATATGTTGTTCTCTACACTGATTCTGATATCCACGGTCATGGTATGACCTTTACAATTGGTCGCGGTAACGACGTTGTCTGTGAGGCTATCAAGTACTTTGGCGAAAAGCTTGTTGGCAAGACCCTGGAGGAGCTCACCAAGAGCATTGGTAACACTTGGAAATGGCTGGTCTCCGACGAGCAATTGCGCTGGATCGGCCCTGAAAAGGGTGTTGTCCATCTTGCTCTTGGTGCTGCTATTAATGCTGTTTGGGATCTGTGGGCCAAGCATGAGAAGAAGCCTGTTTGGCAGTTGGTTGCCGAGTTCACCCCCGAGCAGTTTGTCGACGCTATTGATTTCCGGTATTTGACTGACGCTATTACTCCCGAGGAGGCCCTTGAACTGCTGAGAAAGAGTGAGCCTGGTAAGCAGGAGCGCATTGAGCTTGCCAAGAAAAACCAAGCCGTCCCCGTCTACACCACCTCCGCGGGCTGGTTGGGATACAGTGACGATAAGATCAAGCGTCTGTTACAAGAGTCTATTGATAGTGGATACACTACTTTCAAATTCAAGGTCGGCGGCAATCTTGAGGATGACAAGCGTCGTTTGGAGATGGCCCGTGAGATCATTGGATACGACGACAAGTATATGATTATGATTGATGCCAACCAAGTTTGGTCTGTTCCTGAGGCCATTGAATACGTCAAGGCCCTTGCTCAGTACAAGCCCTGGTTCATTGAGGAGCCCACCAGTCCTGATGACATTCTTGGTCACCTTGCCATCAAGAACGCTCTTAAGGCGGATGGTATCAAGGTTGCTACCGGTGAAATGTGTCAAAACCGTATTATTTTCAAGCAATTCATCACTTCCGGCGCCATTGACATTGTGCAAGTCGATTCCTGCCGTCTTGGTGGTCTGAACGAGGTTCTTGCTGTGCTGCTGCTTGCCAAGAAGTACGGTCTCCCCGTTGTCCCTCACTCTGGTGGTGTTGGTTTGCCCGAGTACACCCAGCACATTTCTACCATTGACTTTATCAACGTTGCTGCTGAGAAATCACTGCTCGAGTACGTCAGCCACTTGCACGAAAACTTCATTGAGCCCGCTGAGGTCAAGGATGGCTACGTTATCACTCCTAAGTTGCCCGGTTACTCGATTGAGATGAAGCCCGAGACCTGGGCCAAGTTCCAGTACCCTACCGGTCAGTTCTGGACTGAATACATTGCCAAGGGTGGTGAGGCCAGTGACCCCCAACCTGAGTAAACGGCTCGAGAAAGGGAAAAAAAAATAATAATGATAATGGCGGGGAGAGGTGGAAGATAATAAAAAAAAAAACCAAGTAAATTTAAAATGAAAATAACTCACATATTTAGTTGCCTTCAAGGCCTTTTTTTTTTGTCTTAATATACAGTACCATTTATTACCGAAATGAATTGAAATCAACCTGCTTGATGGTATTTGCTCGAGATAGCCGTATGGTTGTTTTTCCCAAAACCCCCAAAAAAAAAAAAGCCGAAATGTGGGGTATATAGTAATATATACCATATATAGAGTTGAAACTAAATGCTGATCTGTGGCAAAAGAAAAAAAAAACACATAATAGATAAAAAAGGAAACCCGCGGGGGGAAAAAGCGGGGGAGGGGTCAGAAAACCACTTTTCTTTTTTTTTTTTTTTTGATGTTTAGTGGCTCTTGGGCGACAAATAGGAAAAACTAACTGGTCAAGCGACAGGATAAAATATAGTATGATTGAAATGAAGCGCTAGATATATATCAAGGGTATCTCCATGGTCTAAAGTATAAGGTATAAAAATCATATTATGGTTTTTAATTTTATTTTTGTCTTCAAAATTCCGTCATTGGCAAAAATATGGCAGACAAAATTCTACTTATATATATATATATATATATATGTATATTTCATATGGATTAGAAGGTTACAATGGCAGTCTTGTAGACTACACTAGCTTACTTTATACATTTTTTTATATTTTATTTTATTTAGTAGCACACTTTGGTTTCTGATGGAATCATATATTTGAACTTGAAAAAAACATGATTTTCTTGAATAATTTTTTATTATCCGTTCCTTCTTTGTTAAATAAAAATCACATTTTTTTTTTGATTGGTTTTGTCTGTTTTTCATTTTGCTTTTTTGTTGTTGTTGCTGTTATCATGATATTGTCTTCTTACTATTTGATTCTGTACATAATAATATCGACCCCCGCGCTATCGTGAACGAGTAAAATTATCTAAGCTTTTTTTATTTTTATTTAAATACTGAGTAATTATACTATATATCAGTATTGATATGCTGAAATTCATCTATCAGTAATAATTATTGACAATGCTGAAATTTACCTATCAGTAATAATTAATGACAATATTAAAATTTGATTATCAAATTTAGAAGAACCAAAAGCAAGTTTGGCACAATTCTTTCAACGCGTAACCTTGAGAAATGAAAATCAGGTTAATGATGTTCAGACACAGCGGCTAGTGGCTCAATAATCAAAGCTCTATAGGCTTCAAAACAAGCTTTTCTGGTCAGCCTATGTAAAACGTCTTGGCAACGTTCAAAGCGTAACACTTCTTTAGTTAGGTCGTACCAACAATCGGCTAAACCTGTCAAACATAAATTTGACGTCAAGTGAATTTAGTAATAAATAGTAGAAAAAGGTATGTGCACAATAGGATTTACAATACATTAAACTTGATATAGAATCATTTTGTTTTAAAACTCCAGCTAGGTTTTAGTTTTAGAAAAACAGATTTATTTAACAAATACATATTAAGACATTAAACATGAAAAGCTAAAGTAACTAAACAAAAAAAAAAGATTATTAAATGATAAAAGAAAATGGTGATTTGTAGTCATCTCAGAGAATTCGAAGGAATTTGTCGTAAAGCATTAGTAATTTGAAAAAAAAAAGAGGAGGTGTAATAATTAAACGGCGGTTTCACCCGAATGTCTTTTCTCAGATGCGACTTTTTTAGCAGAAACATCAGGTCTGACATAGGTGGACAGATGGAAGGCAGAGGTGTCAAGGGAAGTGATACCCAGAGCAGCAAAATCAATACCATGAGTAAAGCACAAAAACATAGCGCTAAGGATGATGAAATAGCAGACATCAAGGACACCAAAAAAGACAGCTTCAGAATCGGGTTGAATGACATTACCGCCATAAGACAAGGCCCAGGCAACAGGATATAACATCAAAAGCAGGGTTGACAAAGAAGTCATAACGACACCAGCCTTGGCAAAGTCGTTATCAATGGCGCTGCGTCTAAAGAACCACAGGAGCTGGACAGCTTCCAAAAGAAAGCCAAAAGTAGCAAAAGTGAAGTATCCCCACTTGTAAGTTGATTGGATCAGAGAACCAATAAGCAGGCCAATAACAGTCATCCACTGAGTAGCAATAGTAAAAAGAACGTTGGACCAGTCAAGTGAAAACAAAGTAGCATAATTAAGGACGACCAGAGGGAAAGCCAGGAACCAAGCAATAAATCTTGCGTAAAATACTTGTCTGAAACCAGGGTCAGTAGTTTGATCGGCCACAGTGACATGATTAAACTCAGCCTTGACCGGAGCCCAACCAAGATTAGAAGCAGTAGTAAAATAAGAAACTGACATAATCAACAAAGTCACAGAAGTGATATTGTAAAAGAGGCGTTCGGCTCTGGGTTTAGTGTAAGACAAGGCAACAGAGAGCAAAGTGGACAAGGCAAAAAGAGAGAAAGCCGCCCATAGCCAGTCCGAGCCATGGTCAGTTAGATGGAAGTCAGCACCGTCGGAGTTGTTAATCACAACAGCGTCGTTACCACGAATAAAAGGTGATGACATGGTGACTTGATAATTGTTGTTAAAGTGAAGGAAACCTTTTGAAATTAGGTTGAGAGATTAAGGTTGTATAAGAAGAGTTAATAGTAAAGAGAACTGATTGCTTGATGGTGATTCAAAAAAAAAAAGAGAAACCCAGTAGAAGACTAATGTATTTATATCAAGACGCAACACTTATAAAAGAAACGTTAACTCCAAGCTGACAATTAGATGTTGCAACCCCATCTCTTCTAAATCTTTTGGAAAGCAATGAAATCAGAAGGTTAGAGAGAATATAGAAAACTTTTGAGGAAACTGCGATTTTTCTAAGCTTCAGTAATGATGAAATTGTCGCGTGAACCAGGTACAAAATTCACTCATCAGCTAAAATTAAGAGACTTGCAACACTGCGGATCACACACACAAAAAAAAAAATACAAAGAGAGCCTTATTACTACATGAAATTAAAAAAAGAACCTTAATTAATAAGGTGAGTTTCTAAATGTAATCCGAAACTTAGTTCTCAGGCATTACAACCCTCAATGCCTAGTATGTTAACTTTATTTTATCCGTCAAAAAAAAAAAAAAAAAAAAAAAACGCTCAGGGTTCACATGCCCCCCCAGTTTTGTTGCAATTGCAGGTCGGAAAGAAAAGGAAAAAAAAGGTAATAATTAATCATGCATGAGACCTGCTGGTAGCACGGGCAGCACGGCTGGGTGTTAGATTGCTCCTGACCAGAAAAAAATGGCGCATACCGGTCGGCCCAAACCTGTCAAGCGAGCTTAGCATTTATAAAACAGCTAACCTGTAAAAAGACAGCTGCTACTGGCTTGAGTTAATGCCCTGACTAGAGAAACTAAGGTAAAAAAAAGGGTTGTCGTCAGCGCACTTTGATTAGTGCTTGAATATTTGGTTTGCAAATTGAAAACAATTCTTCTTTTTCGGGATCAACGGCTTTGCATTTTGGTTTAGGTTTCTCTGACTTCAGATGTTAAAACTTTACAACGCTTGCAAGATCTTACATTTTGTGAATTTGTAAGGCTCTCAATTTAAGACGAGACCGAGCCCAGAAAATTCACAACGCAATACATCAGCTGCTGTAAATAAGAAAAAATATGTGTATGGATCTATAAGTAAATAAATACAAATTACATTAGAAACTAGTAACAATCAAAGTTGCTGACTGAGAAGACGGTTTCTAAACGGTTTTCTAAAATAAAAAGGATTTATAATGTAATTAAAAGTTAATTAAATAGAATTATAGAACGTAAAATTAAAAATTATTAGTTATTGGAATCAAGTAATGAAAAGAGAGGTATTATTTTACTTGTGTAGTCGTTTCGGGGCATTTAAAGGCATTTTACTACAAACAGCAAAACCCTTTTTCTGAGAATAGTGAAGACCTAGGCAGTGAGATCAGAATGTCTGTCATGGTCAGCCTCTTTGCTGGTTGGTAAGCTGGCAGACTTGACATAAGAAGAGCGATGCAAAACAGGAGTACCAAAGGTAGCAATACCATGAGCAGAAAAGTCAATGCCGTTAGTAAAGAAAAGAAAGATGGCGCTAAGCACAACAAAGTAGGAAATATCCAAAACACCAAAGAATACAGCTTCAGAATCGGGCTGAATGACATTGGCACCGTAAGTAAGAGCCCAAGCAACCGGGTAAAGCATTAGAAGAAGAGTAGCTAAAAAGGTAACAATAGTACCGGCCTTGGAGAAATCAGACTTGATGGCACTGCGTCTGAAAAACCATAAAAGTTGAACTGCTTCCAAAATGAAACCAGCACAAGCAAAAGTAAAGTAGCCCCATTTGTAGGTGGATCTAACAACAGAACCAATAAGAAGACCAAGAACAGTCATCCACTGAGTCGCAATTGTAAAGTAAAGGTTGGACCAATCTAAGGAAAATAAAGTAGAATAGTTGACAAGAGTCAAAGGAAAAGCCAGAAACCACGCAATGAATCTCGCGTAAAAGACTTGTCTGAAACCAGGGTCAGTAGTTTGATCCGCCACAGTGACATGGTCAAACTCAGCCTGGACCGGCGCCCAACCGAGATTGGCAGCGCAAGTAAAATAATTAACAGACATGATCAAAAGTGAGAGAGATGTAATGTTGTAAAAAAGACGCTCGGCTCGGGGCTTGGTATAGGAAAAAATGGTGGAAAGAAGAGCGCAAAGAGCAAAAATGGAGAATGCCGCCCATAGCCAGTCAGAACCATGGTCTGTAATATGGAAATCAGCGCCGGTAGAATCGTTGATGATAACGGCATTGTTACCACGAGAAAGTAAAGAAGGCATGGTTGTTATTTTTGATCAAGTGTTTTTAAGGAAAAATAAAAGTTGTAATAGATTTGTGCTTGAGAGTTGGAACAGATTAAATAATTTGTTTTTGATCTCAGCAACTCGAGAAATTTGTCCTGTATTTATATAAAGTGATGATTTTACAGGTTTATGATATTTATCACTTGATTTGAAGTCGTAAAATCCTGAAAAAAAATATTTTGTAGTACAGCCCAAAAGTTTTGCTGTAGCGTCATCTAAAACCAATACAGGATTTGAAGTATGAGAGAAAAGAGAAAGAATGCAAGACTGCAAAACCATACAGCCGTGGCATCATATCCAGAAAGGAATGAAACTTCTTAAAGTCATGAGATTTCACAAACTCACCAAATAAAATGGCCTAACTCGTTTTAATTCAGCTGTTACAAGGGAACTCGGCCTTGAAATTAATCTCGACTCTCGGACGACTAAACAAAAAAAAAAAAGAAAATGTTGGGAGAAAGCCATTTTTTCGAAGATCATAAGATTTTAGTGTAGTTACACCAGTATCGTTTTTTTTTTTTTTTTTTTTTTTTTCATTACAAGCTATGGTATACATTTGTGAGCTCACTCGAAGAACTTTCGACTCTAGATTTGACTCTCGAGAAGGTCACGTAAATAATATGAGATCATTTATTATTGAGAAAAAAAAATCATGCGCTGTAAAAGTCTCTGACAGATGACCAGAAAACCTAGGCCAGACTTTTGGCCATTGAGGTTCACAAGTGGAATGGAACCCAACCCATGAGTCTAAAGTCTAGAATACCTAAGAAAAATCACAAACAAAAACAATCAAAAGTCCGTTAGTTTTTCATGAAAGAATGTATGTTTTTTTTGAAAAAAAATATATATATATATATACAAGATTTTGCCGCAAAAATGAGCCGAACGGAACAAAGGTTATGTAATTAGAGATTTAGTGTGATGCCACTTGACAGTTTACAGCATATGAAAAAAAAAACTGGTAGCATAAAGCCGCTACATTGGCACGGCTGGGACTTGGAGCGGCTTGGAATTCCGGTCGTAAACCACACGGGTAGTGTTAACGTAGCAATGTTGTTAAGATATTTACTGAGGTTTCATTTTTACATTTGGTATGAGCCCATTGTTTTGAGTCTTGACGACTTGGTTATTGTTCATTGGGTGGTTGATTTAGCAATGCAAAAATGTAGCATTAATGTTTCATTTACACTTGATTCTTCAAACTTGACTTTGAGAAGACAAACAACTTTTTCATATCCGTTCCAAGATTTTATAAATGCCTATGAAATTAAATGGACAGTGCCATGGCACTGATAGCTCAATATGTTAGCAACTTACCACTCATAGCTCTTTCATGAAAGACCTATATATTTATTTTAAAATTTTCAGCAAGGCCATGTCTTCAAAAAAGTAGATTCTATAATAAAATTCATGATTTCATTGTTTCACAACATTTAACATTACCTCAACCGCAAGATCAATAAAAGAATCAATTTTTGATCATAATATATACTTGTAAAACTAGGTAACAACTATGATAACTTTAAATCACAATAAACACATTATTTTAGGTTTAATATTTGATATTAGAACAAGTATTTTCTAGCATAATTGTAATAGCTTTGAACTACACCTGTATAAATAGAGGTATAGATATATGTCACACAAATATATTCAATTAAAAATATAAACAAGTTTAAATAAAAAAGAGATTGAAAAAGCTATGATTCGCTTTAAATTAATTTTTTTTTTAAAAAAAAAGATTATAAGTGTTGTCGTCAAAATATCAATAAAAAATATAAAAAAAAATAATAAGAAACTCTTAAATTAAAGAAAGGTCGTAGCAGTTGGGTAAAGTTTCGTTGGTAGTCATTTCGGGGCATTCACAGGCATTGGTCGGATTAGTACTCGAGGGGGAAAAAAAAATAAAAAAATAAAAATGAAAGTTTAAAAGAGAGTTGGTATTGTTGAACTCTTTTTAAACAGTTTGGTGGGGGTCGGCAGCGGTTTCACCAGAGTGTCTGTTGTCAAGTGCGGCTTCTTTAGTGGCAGGTGCGTTGACGGTGGCAAAACCGGCTTTAACGTAGCTGGAGCGATGCAACACAGGACGACCGAGAGTAGCAATACCATGGGCCGTAAAGTCAATTCCATTGGCAAAGAAAAGAAAAATGCCACCAAGAATAACAAAGTAGCAGACATCCAGGACACCAAAAAAGACAGCTTCAGAATCGGGCTGAATGACATTACCACCATAAGACAAGGCCCAGGCAACAGGATATAACATCAAAAGCAAGGTTGACAAAGAAGTCATAACGACACCAGCCTTGGCAAAGTCGTTATCAATGGCGCTGCGTCTAAAGAACCACAGGAGCTGGACAGCTTCCAAAAGAAAGCCAAAAGTAGCAAAAGTGAAGTATCCCCACTTGTAAGTTGATTGGATCAAAGAACCAATAAGCAGGCCAATAACCGTCATCCACTGAGTAGCAATGGTAAAGAAAACGTTGGACCAGTCAAGTGAAAACAAAGTAGCATAATTAAGGACGACCAGAGGGAAAGCCAGGAACCAAGCAATAAATCTTGCGTAAAATACTTGTCTGAAACCAGGGTCAGTAGTTTGATCGGCCACAGTGACATGATTAAACTCAGCCTTGACCGGAGCCCAACCAAGATTAGAAGCAGTAGTAAAATAAGAAACTGACATAATCAACAAAGTCACAGAAGTGATATTGTAAAAGAGGCGTTCGGCTCTGGGTTTAGTGTAAGACAAGGCAACAGAGAGCAAAGTGGACAAGGCAAAAAGAGAGAAAGCCGCCCATAGCCAGTCCGAGCCATGGTCAGTTAGATGGAAGTCAGCACCGTCGGAGTTGTTAATAACAACAGCGTCGTTACCACGAACGTATAAAAAGGGCATATTTGTAATTGTGATGAATGTGTTCCAGAAGTTGAAACTTGTGAGTTAAGAAGAATCAAGTTGAGTTATAGATTGAGGTCAATTGTGATTGATATTTGAGTTGATGAGAAATAGATGAAAAAGAAGAGTCTTATTCAAGAAAATACCATGTATTTATATTTTATATAAAAGGACCCTACATTATTAATTGAGAACTTAACTTATAAACCCCCAAAGATTGAGAATTAGAATGTGAATTGGGTCGTAGAATATTTTCGAAAAAAAAAAGCAAATCATGAGATTCGTAATATTTCTAAATTCACGCACAAACATAACCATATCCCAAGACCAAATCATTTCCGCAACATCAAGTTTTAAACCAAGACCAGAATATTAAACATTTTAATACATTTCCACAACATGAAGTTTTATCCTATGAACAAGATATTAAACATTTCGAATAATAAATTTCCGTCGTCGACGGTCCGGGCGCGTATGAAATCACCAGTTTTTTTTTTCCGACTTTGGCAAGTGTCAAAAGAAAAAAAAGGCTTCAATAATTTGTACCTTATAAATGCAATATGTATAAAAAATGAAAAGAATGCAGCATGATTTAGAAATGAGGAAAGTTACGGTTGTTCTTTTGAGTAAATATCATTTATTCGTCTTGTGTACTCAAGGTTATTGTAACCACGCATGACCTCTCAAATGAAGAGGTACATGATTTTGGCACGGCTGACCTACCGATTGTTCGGAAAAAAAATTAGCTCGCTTTTAAAGGATTAAGTGAGTACTAAGCCTAACCATGAGGGTTTTTTTTTCTTGAATGAAACGGGGTAAGCTTCAATAAAAAAAAGTATCGAATGAAGAATAAAACAGAAGAAAAACTATTCAAACAGTAGCAATCAAAATAAATATGTACCTTTTTTAGTATGAAGCACGGCTGTTGAAATGGTGGACTTGTTATGTAAGGCGAAAGGCAAACGAATCGCAACTTGAAAGTTCCCATTGAACACTAATAACTGGCTATTGTTGTTTCCCATTGCCATTTAAATGTCTGGTAAGTACACAGATAGTTGCAGTTTCGACCTACACATGAAAACTTTCGGTTCATTTGAGCCATGGTTGTGAGATATAAAAGGAGATAATTAGAATAATCTCCCAATTTGGAACAATGTTTGGTCTAGAATATTTCCTGTGATCAAGACTTACTGCAAGTGAAATCAGATGTTCTCGTAAAAAAAAAAAAAAAGAACTCAAGTTTATTTAGATTGAACAATGCATAAACATAAATCTTTAGCCCTATATTTTTTAAATTTTTTAAATTTTTTTATTTTTTATTTGGTTGCTGAAGTTCCTGTGGGTACCTGTTTGTTTAAGCAGGCTCAAAAAAGTTGCAAATGAAATCCTTTTCAATTCTATAAATTTCTTTGAATGTCAAAGTAACATTGTCTCGTTAGATACAAATACTACCACTCAGTAAATTATTTATCTTCAGTCTTTTAAAATATGAATTTTAGAAAAAAAACAAAACAAATTGAGTATCTTAACACTACTGGACCCTGTCATTTTTGATATCTACGCTTTAACTTTTGTATATACATCTGGTTGACTAAAGATGAAGTACAAAATCATCTTAATAGACCTTTGTAAACCCGTTTTTATTCACACTCTAAAAACCACTTCAGTTTTAATGCCAGCCCTACAAACTGCGTTTTCTTTTAAAAGGCGTGCAAACTATGGAACTCTAGGGTATGATGTCTTGATTCCAATTATCCAGTCTTCAGTCACCGGAGTTACATAAAAGCAATGTATTTAAAATCAAAGTTGAACCAGCAGTTTTATTTGGCAGTATATACTATTTAAGGTTACCAGAATAATAGTCTTGTCATGAGAACTTGAAATAACAACGAATAGATAAATGAATTATTCGCTCATGGTTCCAAAAAAAAAAAAAAAGAAACGGGCACATTTTAAAAAAGAGCGCGATCTTTTCAAGTGATGATGGTGTTTAATGGTTTTTTTAGTCCTCTCCTAAATCTCATTTTTGTCTTCATTCCGCTCGCTGAGCGCTCCGCTACCCCTCGAACAGTAACCCCCTGATAGACCAAAAATTCGGTTAGAGTCAGCCGCTATATGCGCCTAAATTCCATTTTGCCAATTCTCCATAGGTCTCTGACCTTTGCAATACAATATAATACAATATATTTTTGCCCAGCCAGTTGGCCATACTAAAAAAACAATTACTTAATACAATAAATCACAAAATGTAAAATCAAACAAAAATAAAAAGTAAAATTTCAGGTTCTCCATAAAGACTGATGTTCATTTAAAATTTCGTTTAACTAGCTTTCGCCTTAAAATGCCGTTACACCTAGATCTGACCTTTGCGAAAAAGAGTGAGAGGAAATTCAAGGATTTTCAAATTACAACAAGTTTTTCATGAGAAGGAGAAACCCCAAAAAAAAGTGCTCCGTTAGCTTAGTCGGTAAAGCATCCTACTTATGCGGATAGTTACGATTCACATGCCTGACATAGGAAGATCATGGGTTCGATTCCCTTACGGAGCATAGTACAATTTTTGAACCAGTCAATCGAACCTAGTAGGAGGTTTGTTTGAAATAGTCATGCAAAATAGGGTCTTTGAAAAAAAAAAAAATAGTGATTTTATGTGGGGTGGTCTAGGCAGCCGCTGGCTATTTCTCAACGCCAGCCGTTGTCAGGTAATTGCAATCCCAGAATAATCTGTCATCCAAACCAGCAAATTGACTCTCAGATAGCCTTACCTTTGCTCCAATAGACGATCTTTTATCGTAATTCCCTACGGCAGGCGTAGGAGAAGCCAATGTGTCATCCTAGCTTTTAGGCTGTGGTTTTTAAGGCTGGAAAAGACGCACGTAAAAATATCACAGCAAAGTCAAAAGAAAAAAAAAAAAAAAAAAAACCAGGTATTTTCAATTTCACACGCTGCCTCCACGCTCCTGGTTGCACAAGCTCGACCCATCAAACACACAATTGACCGTTAATTTGATAATGTCCACAACCACTCTCCCCAACTCTATCAAGTCCATTACTTTTGATGGCACTGTCGGCAAGCTTGTCCTTTTTGGTGACTCCATCACCCAGCGCTGCTACAGCCTTGACGAGGGCCGCTATGACCTCTCCGGCCCACTTGTCGACAATCAGCGGCAATCATTCATCTTTGGATCGGCGCTAACCGATCTTTTCCGTCGCCGCCTCGACGTTGTGCAGCGTGGATATAGTGGCTACTGCAGTGAGCACGCGCGCTACATTGTTGACGATGTCATTGCTGGCATTGGCAGTGGCATCAAGCTTGTCACGATTTTTTTCGGCTCAAATGATGCGTCAAAGGACCCCAACCAATGCGTTTCGCTGGCGCGCTACAGTGATAATATCAAATACGTGGTTGAGAGATTCCAGGCTGTTGGCGCAAAGGTAATCCTTGTCGGCCCCGCGCCGCATGACGAGGTGCATCGGAACCAGATTTACAAGGGCTCCGACCCAAGCTTAAACCCGCGCTCAACGCTGCGCAATCTAGACTATTCCAATGCTGCTAAAGAGCTAGCCGGCTCACTTGGCATTCCCTTTATTGATCTGTGGCACTCGTTTCTATATAGTGTCGGGTGGAAGGAAGGCCAGCCTATCCCTGGCCAGCTCGCTACAGACTGTAGCAATGCAAAGAGTGATAGTGGCATCAAACATTTGTTGAACGATGGCCTTCATTTTACCGGCCAGGGCTACGAAATTTGGTTCCGCGAACTTGAAAAAGTGATTAAAGATAAATTTCCCGAGTTTGTGCCCGAAAATCTGCCTCTTCAGTACCCAGATTTTGGACAGGATTTGATCAAGTTAAATCCTCAAGCTGCTGAAAGGATTTTTAAAGATCACGTTTTACCCAACAGTAGATACTAGATAGTTAGATAAGATATTTTATTGTGAATAAAATATTGAAGTTTATGAATATTAATAATTAGACGTTTGGAAAGAACGATACCAGGCTTCTAAGACCTTGCTCTCAGTTGTCAATACTTGTAGCAATGGTGCTAACGAAAGTGCCAAAATTTTTAGTCTGTGAGAATCAGGATACAATTCTGATAAAAAAAAAAAAAAAAGTGGGTTGGGCTATGTTTTCTGACTATCAACTAACCAGCTGCTATATATAATCATTTTATTGTCCTTATAACTATTTAAAAATTATACAAGAAAGAAGACATTAATACAACAAAAATACCCGTTTAGCGAGGGATGCGCTATTCACTATCTATTTCATACATTCCGATGGCACCGAATTTTCCACGAACTTGGTCCGTGTGTCAAGGGAAACCCGACGTGATCGTCACAACAGTGCGTTAGAATGAGTGGGAGGGCACGTCAGTAAAACCTTGGCAGACCAACCAGCTGCTAATCGTTAAGACCTTGACAAAATTTCTCTTCGGGGGTTTGCAAAAAGTAAACAAATTTCACGTCAACTCAAGGAACTGTCCAGTTGCAATCTTAAAAGGGTTTTTTTTTTTTTTAAAAAAAAAAAAAAACTAAACTTTCAAATGGTCCCGATTTTTCATACTGGTGTAAACTGGTTTATTGACTGTGCAAAGTTTGCTAAATTTTGCCAGGTAATAATAGAAAATATGGACATTGTCGTTAACAATTAACAGTTTAGATGTTTCAAGCTTTTGGCATAATTGATATAAAAATAATCAGTTTATTCTTTTTACGTCTAATATTGGAATAATTAATTCTAGTTGATTTTAGTTGATTTAGATGACTGAAAATGGGAACTTGTAATTTCGAGTTGAGAGTACATTTCAATTAACAAACCTCTCTCCATCTAGACCGGCTGGTCAGATAAAGCCTTTTTTTCCAGCTTATTAATAAATTTACAGGATTTATATCAAAATAAATCAGTCAATGGTACAATATTCACTTAATAATTGCTACACGTATGTTTTAGGTGGCTGCTCTTGCAGCCATTGGGGCTCACAAGTTTCCGCAAAACAAAAAAAAAAAAAAAGCAAACGAAGAATCCACAACATTGTTTTCACTTTACTATGTTTTACCGACAATACCCTTTCAATTAATTTAATTTTGAAACTCATCTCTTTTTTGTATGTCATTTTATTTAGCAAATTTTATTTGTAACTAATTGATGTAAGGGCAATAATCTATTTATCTAGCTTGGGTCAAGAGCAAGAGAAACTTTTGAGACCCTTTGCAATATATTCTAGTTGATATAGGTCATGTCATTTGTCTTAACAACCCAAAAGGATTGGACCAAAAAGTTCAAATTTGAGATTCAGGATAACTTCAAGGGACCTCAGAGCTGGTGTCAATTACAATGAGCTTTAAACCCCCTGTCGATTTTAAATTTAACTCTAGCTGATAGAGTATCAACACTTGTGAAAATCTCATCTAAATCTAATTTTAATTATAATGCATTTCAATAACTGATTCTAAATTGAAAAAGAAATAAAGTAAAAAAAAAAACAAAGCTTGGTATGAAATAAACGCCCAAAACTCGGGAGATCAAAAAGTTTGAATACTGATCAGTCTTAGCAGCGTATATATATAGCTACATCTCTTTGACCATTCAATGTCAACGGGTTTTGCCAGGCCACAAGACTTGATGGGGGGAAGGGGGGTTCATCATATCTACACCAAAACCTTGACTTATTTATTACAATTGTTTTTTTATTTTTTAAATTATCTTTTCAACTGGACATCTCTTACATTTTCTTCAAGGTCCTGCCCCAAAATTCTTTTTTACTACGCATATTGATCTCAGCCAATGTTCACGTGACTTTGGGCCAATATCATCAACCTCCTCCGAATAGTTTATATATATATTTTTTGACTCTTTTATGTTTTTTTTAGTTAATTTTTTTTTTTTTGGGCTTTGAAAAAAAGTTGAGGAAAAATAGGTTTGCATTTATTTATTTATTTTTTTACAATTGTTCATTATCCTTTTCTTCTTTTCTCCTCTTCTTTTTTTTTTTTTTTTTAATAAATATATCTTCATCATTAATTATTTGCAATGTCCAATTCTTACCTTTGTATCGTACCTGATTTTCCCAACACTGTAAGTCTACTGCCACCACCACCACCCTTGGCCACATTACAAGCTCCTCCCCTTCTTTCTTTTCAAGCTTTAAAAAAAAAAAAAAAAAAAAATTGTATAATAAGATACTGACCTCTCCCCTTCTCTTTTGCTATCGATTAGATTGAAGCCCGACTCAAGGTCCGCGCCACCCACCTTGCCAACGTGCTGGCCTGCGACCGGCTCGAGCTGGCCGGCGCGCTCGCACCCGAGACCCCCGTTGCCGGCGCCGTCCCCGAGTTCAAGGGCTCAGCCGTCATTGTTCGCGCTGACACCCGCGCTGATGCAATTGCCTTTTTGAACCAAGATGTCTATGTCAGTGAGGGTGTCTGGGATGTGGAAAATGCTCAGGTATTTGCGGTAAGTCAAGGGAAAACAAAAAAAAAAAAAAAAAAAACATCCAGCTTTGAGAATGATTGGGGAGATTCACAGTGGTATCAGAATGATAATGCTAATGATCTCTCACTGAAGAGTTTTGTGCTACTGATGTCCATGCTCTCAATTGATAAAACTAGTCATCTTTGAAAATGTGCTAACTAAAAATCTTTCAAACAGATCTTCCAGGCGGTCAGAACTCAATTGACCAAGTAGAGCGATAGTCAAGCAACAACAAGACCCTACAAGGAGTATTTAAATATCCCCATAGCTACAAAACAATATGAAAAAAGTGATAATCAAAAACATCATAAACAAATTTAATTCAGAATTAATATAAATACAGGGCAACACAAGAAACAAAAAATAAAATCCTGCTATTCTACTTAAGACTTGTTGTCAAAGTAGTCGGCCATCTCGGCGTCGAGCTCCTCAAGAGTCTTCTTGGGGCGACGAGGAGGACGGGTCTTGGTAGCCTTGGGCTTGGTGGCCTCGGGCTTGGTAGCCTTGGCTCTGGGAGCGTTAGCCTTGGGGGTCTTAGCACCCTTGGGCTTCGAAGGAGCACTATTTTATTGTTAGAAACTGCTTTAGAAAACAAGCAACAATTTCAACTTACGGGTTAAGACGAGAAGACAAGGGCTTCTTGGAGGGGTCCATGACAAGTTCAACCTAGAAACGTTAGTAATTAGCCAATAGAAATTTCCTGTCAAGCAACTTACCTTCATAAACTTGGCACCATTGTCAATAGAGGTACCGTTGAATCTAACGGTGGCCTTGTGGGCATGACCAGGGGTTTTAAAGGTAATGGTGACAACACCAGTAGACTGACCCTTGCTGTTGTAAGAGATCTGGCACTGGCTGATAGGACCAACCTCGTGTTGAAAGTAGTTCTAAAAAAAAAAAAGAAAAAAAAAATATTGGTAACGCGTTCGAAAAGTCGAAAAAAAAAAAACCAAAAAAAAACTGAAAGACACTGGATGTGAGCGATGGCGATAGAATCCCTCGTATATCATGTTGCAACCTGACCATATAACGACACTTAAGGCAAGAAGATGTCTGTGTAGTTCACGCAGACACTAGCTCTAGCCAAAATTCTAAAAGCAGGACGTGCCCAAAAGGCGGGTCGTGATGTGTCGACATGAAAGCGACGCGTCAAAAAACGCGTCGAAGGCATGGGACGAAGCCTGCGCGTACCCAAACGCGGCTTACAGCCACAGTCACTGGATGGTTCGTTTGGCGAACGCTTACTCCAACTGCTTGATATTTTTAAAGAGTTTTCTTTCTCTGAAATCGCTTTGAATATTGTTCACCATCAAGAACATATTCATGGGGAGACTAAAGTCATCGACCCGATCCAGCGCTTACCTTTTTCGTGGTGAAAAAAGTGGTTTTTTTAACATACCCTAACAGCAGTCTCAGAGACATCGGTAGGCTGTTAAAAGGCATTTAGTTAGTTTGTTGAAATAATAACAAAGAAAATAAATGGCTGTTGCGAATTGTCGACAAGCGATGCGAATCCTATGCGAGAACAAAGCAACAATTTCGATATATATAAAAAAAAAAAAAAAAGAAAAAAAAAAGAAAAACGAAAAAGTTGTCACGTAGAGGTGTTCGTTCGTCAAGAAAAAATTGCGAGGAGTTGGAAATTCAAGATCGAGTGCATACCAGGTTGGAAATGATGATTCTGTCAGCCAGCTTAGAGGCTTCGTCAAGAACGTTCAGCTTGGGGGCAGCGGCGGGAGCGGCCTTCTTAGCAACGGCCTTCTTAGCAGCAGAAGGGGCAGCAGACTTGGAAACACCCTTGCGGACATTGACTGTTCTTCTGCTGCGGCCACGGGGAGCACGGGGCTTGGAAGAGATAATTTCGTCGAGAGATTTATCAAGGTTGGCAGACATTGTTATAGATAAATTTATGAATGGTTAAGTGATGATGGGTAGTAGATGGGTTTGTGTTGGCTAGAGCAAAAAAAAAATAATTGAGGATGATGAGATGTGGGAAGAAGAAAGGAGGAAACAAGAAAACAGGAGTTTATGAATAGAAAAAAAAAAAAAGTAAGAAAATGAAAATAAAATAAATGATAAAAAATAAAAAACAACTGACAACAGGAATGTATTAAGAAAAATTACTTGAGGCTCTGAAAAACGCGCATGAGCTGGTGGCAACGAAAAATTCCAACTTTTTCTTCCGCTTATCTTACCCGGCTTTCCAATGGGCCAGCCATGTAATTTCCTTTAAATGGGGGTAGTGGGCCACCCCCGCATGGGTTAAACACGTGTCGGATAAGGTAGCATTTGATAAAAACATATGCAAAATGACATAACACTTGGTCATTATGACATGCGACATAAATATTTTTGTTTGAAGCGGTGCGCGCGACCCGACACCTATAAACCATGACGAAATCGACGATCGGAAACACTAAGTTGATATTCTGACTTGGCAGAGAGGGGGGGGGGGGAGTTTAAAATCTTTTAAACCCCTTTTTAAAAACTCCCTTGGTTTATCAAATAATACACTCGTCCAGATGGACCTGGCAGCAATTCAAGTTTGCTGGTTTCTCCGCAATTTTCAACCACAGCCTCCCCGCGGGGCTGTGTGCGACCAAATCACGACTTTTGACTTTCACCGTCAGAAATTAAATATGGACAATTAGATAAGAAAGTAGGTACAGCAAAATATAATATTGAAATAAAAAGCCAATTAGAAAGTTAATAAAATCAGAAATAAATAAGTTCTATCTGCCGCTGGCGCTCCCATTAATCAAATCAGATACCGAGACCCGCTGAACTCCGATGGCGCCCGACGGCCCGCCTGAGTCTTTGTTACTGTTCCTGCTGTTTGAGGTTGCTGCACTGCTAGTAAATATACTTGGTGCAAGACCCGAGACCGACGTTGTCGAAGATGAGTTGGAGGGGTTTGCCGTCGACCGCCCTGACAGTGTGGTGTTCAAGGTTGATGAAGCGGGAAGAAAGGGAAGCGGTAAGGTTGAGGCACTACCGGAACCAACTTCAAGTGGCTGCAAGGGTGGTGGCATATGGCGGTTTAGCGACAGAGTCCTGATGCTAGGCAGCTGCACAGATCCCTGGTCGAGCATCTCACGAGGGTGGAGTCGAGGTGAATGGGCTGGGGTTGCCAAGGGCGTGTGGTCGGGAGTAGGGGATGTAGACGGTGAGAAAATGGGGGATGGAGGTGCTGTGGACATTGGCGAGTTGGGGCGAGACCGCTTAGAGCGGTGTTGAAGGTAAAGATCGTCGTCTGCTTCGTGCTTATTCTTAGAATGGAGCGCCGTGAGCGGGGTCAAGCGGGTAAGACCGGAAAAATGGTGGTTGTGATGATGGTGAGGTGGGTGGTGACCATGATGGTGACCATGGTGGAGATTTTGGTGATTACCATGGTGGTGACCCTGGTGAGCCGAGTGCGAAAGGTGGGACGCGGATGACGAATTAGAAGAGGAAGAAGAGGATGGACCGGTTTGGCTGAAAAAGCTTGACGAAGAAGCATTAAAATAGGAGGAGAGCGAGGGGGATGAATTAGTGGAAAAAAGCTTGGTAGAGCTGCTGTTTAGCTTTTTCTCGCGTTCCAGCTGCTGGGTGGCAGCGGTAGCCAGTGTGTTCATATCAAAGGTAGACGAAAATGCCGATCGCGAAAGGGTCGAGTGGGGAACTCGCACAAATTGTCCTTGTTGCTGCTGCTGCTGCTGATTAGTTTGCTGTTGCTGGTGATCCAATGCCTGCATCAGATGAGGGCTAATTGTAGGCGAAGATGGTGTGGAGTTGTATGGTGAGGACACCTCACTGTGGGAATGCGCAGGCGTGGTAAACGATAGAGGGAATGTTGAGTTGTTGGTAGGAGAGGACGCGACAGAAGCAGGGGTGGAGATTGCAGCTGACTTGATTCTGATAGGCTTGACATTGGAGATATTAGTGTTAGTGTTGATTGAAAGAACCGAACTGGGCAGCAATGGCGACGTGGGCTGAGAAAGCGAAGACTTGGGAATAGCCTTTGTTTTGCGTTTGTTAGTTGTTGTGGTTGATGCTGCTCCTGCCGGTGATGATGGAGTGGAATCTGGGGTAGCTGCCAAGTTATTATTACCACCCGTCGCAGGCGCAAGGTTGTACTTGATGGATCGGTTATTACGACGAGAATGCGGGTTAGTGTGAATGCGAGAGTGCCGGGTGAGCTCGTCAGAACGAGAGAACCGCTTTGTGCATCCGGGGAACGTACAAGCGTGTGGCTTTTCACCAGTGTGTGTTCTAATGTGCCGAGTTTGATGCTCCAAGCGGTGAAAAGCCTTTTCGCAAATGGGACATTTGTAAGGTCTAGGAAGCTCAGGTTTTGAGGGAGGAACGGCGGCAAGCGTGGCAGAAGGAGCAGCGGCTGTAGCTTCTACTGAGGTAGGTTCTTCAGTCTTCATTTTATTACCGAGAAGAAGAAAAAAAACAAAATAAAAGAGGAAAAGTTAAAGCAGAAGGATGAAAGAAGGAAAAGATGTGAAAAAGAAGAGAGGCAATATTTGGAAGCTTCTTCGTTTCAAAAAAAAAAAATATTAAAAAGGAGAGAAAGAAATAAAAATAAAAAAATTTATTAAAACAAAACCCACATTCCTTTTTTTTTTAATTTTTTTTTTTTTTTTTTAATTTTTTGTTTAAGGTAAATGTCTCTCTTCCTCCACACGAGGATTTAAGTACCATTAATACATGACAAAATAGTAATGATGATATCATTACTATTATTGTCAGTATTATCATAACAATTATCATAACAATTATTTAAACAACTATTATTATGATATTACTATTGATATTACTATGATATTACTATGATATTATTATTGATATTATTAAGATATTATCATTTATATCCAAACGATAACAACAGCCACTTTGATGGTTAAATGTTAAGATCGTAACTCACATATTCTATGCTCATCTAGACTATTTA
>JAJMRT010000001.1:114241-147622 GCA_030558065.1 Geotrichum phurueaensis
AATACAACAAAAATAACCCTCTTAGCGGGGAATGCGCCATTCACTATATATTTCATTCACTTCGATGGCACCGAATTTTCCACGAACTCAGTCCGTGTGTCAAGGGAAACCCGACATGATCGTCACTACAGTGCGTTATGTTGAGTGGGAGGGCAAGCCGGTAAAACCTTGACAGGCTATGCTGTTAAGCTGACCATCATTATATATATATATACAATTTCCACTTGGCTAAAGAACCTTAGACTACAACATCTCTATTGATTGTTTTTGCTTCTATAGAAATCTCATATTCATTAAAAAAAAAAAAGAAAAAAAAGAGATAATGCTTTGATTTACTATTTGGTCATCATGGCCACGGGCTTTGCTGTAGCATTCTCTTCCCCAGACCATCTTTACTTAAGACTGCAATTTTCCCTTCGTAAAAAACCGGAAAAGAAGTTAAATATATTTATATAGGAATTTGGCAATAATAATAAAAATCACTTCTATTTTTTTTTTTTTTACATATATAGGATTTGTCCTTTGGCATGGAAAAAAAAAAAAATTCTTTCAAAAACTATGTAGAAATTAAAGCCAACTCGATTTAAACCAAAGAGGTTTTATTAGATGCGCACTTTGTTAAAACTTTTTATTTTCAATAAAAAAAAAATTTTTTTTTTTTTTCTATTACCATTTTCAAGTTGTTTTCAATAATCATGGTCCCCCACAGCAAACTAATCCAATATGAGTTAATATTGGGGAAAACTAACAGGCGCTACATTAGCAAAAATAACTAGAAAAGACTAAATGGCGGCTAAGGGAAATGAAAAAAAAAAAAAAAAAAAAAAATTCAGACAAAAAGGCAAATCTCAACCCTTTATCTTCTAAATATATATACAAGAAAAAACATTTTATTCTACTTTTTTTGTTTAAAAAATCAAGTAATTAAAATGTTTCCAACAGCTTGTCAACATGTTTACTTAATTTACCCCACTGGAAGAAATAAAAAAAAAATTTCTACTCTCGTAGTTGCTACCTGTAGTGAGTATATGTATCAATCATGTACGTATATGCAGTTGATATTACAAAATTTCAAAACGGTCTGTTCTACTCCCCATACCCATAGAATTTTTTGCTGCCAAGTTGAGTTAGTTTTTCATGGTTTTATTCTACGCAAACTTTGCTTAACTCTCTTGCTTCACTCTGGGGTAGCAAACAGCACTAAATACCTTTTGGATAGCTCTAGCGACTCTTGAATGGCCTGTAGGGTTATGACTTTATGGTAACTTTGAACCGTTTTTAATAAACCTTGGAAATCAGCTTATTGGGTTCTTGTAAATGTACAGCTTACCCACTGTAACTTTTTTTTTTTTTGTTCAGGACTCCGAGTTAGGGGATTACATTATTGATGATCGTGTCATGATAGTGTGTTTAGATCAAGGTCGAGAAACAACCCAGCAGATTTTTTTTTCGATCGTGAAACTCTGGCTAAATGGCACTATTATTACTTTTTAAAAAGATCTCTTGCAACTGGGAGCTTGGGTTTTTTTTTTTTTTTTTTTTTTTGCTATCCTTTTGCGCCAATGCATTATCCTCTAGCAAGATTCTTTTGAAATCCCTACTTCCTCCAGGGTTAATAGTCGAAATGTCATGATTCACATATAAATCTATGGGCTCAAACACTCCGCCGCTATTCGCTATGATGTATCAATATAAATTGTACCCACCCCCCTTTCTAACAAATTAAGTGTCTCTGCTTGACTTTTGCAGTTACTACACATACGTTATAGACTTTTGGGGTTTAAGCCCGGGCTGCGGCTGCTTATAAACGCTTTAATTCGACCTGATTCTTAAACATGTCCTTTCCTTTTATCATCAGTCCGGGGGAGAGGGCCAGCGTGTGTTATAAGCCAACCTAGTCTAAACAGCAAATTAATTTTAAACTTAATACAGTTTGTTTGTTTGTTTCCAACTTCCATGGGGTCATGATTTTCAATTCAAATGTTTAAATCTTTTTTTTTCTTCTTTGTTTTTGGGATTATTGCTATCAAATAAGATCACAATTTATTTTCTGATTAAACCGGGGGAGCAAACTCGCAAAGGGAGGTGTCGTGATTAACCACCAACCTAGCAAAATATTAAATTACTTGGTAGTATTGGCGATCTGATTGCTAGCATCGACGACTTTTTTGGCCCGAGGTGGTGAATAGCAAACAGTCTTGGTGAGCACGAAGAGTTTTTTTTTTTTTTTTGTTTGTTTGTTTGTTGACCCCTCGGTTGTGTGGAGATTTTTGGTTTAATATCATTTACTTGATTTCTTTCCAAGGACTGAAGGAGCAAATTTGTTGATTCTTTCATCTTTTTGCTAGCCAGTGGTTCAAAGATATCAGTTTTATTAAGTGTTTTTCCGGCCCCTAACTTAGTTGCAATGTAAAAAGCATTGAGAGGGGACCGTAATTTGGCTCTGTGAGCGTGGGTCCAAAAAAAGTTCCAGTAGAATCAAAATACTAGTCACGTCAATAGTGTGGTTTCTCACAAGAATTACAAGATATATCGCTAGGACCTGAGCTGGCAGCCATCATGTTGAGGACTTGTGTTCCCTCTTGCTTCAAATCGTCTGTAGAACCTTTGAAAAATAAATATATATATATATATATATATACATACACATCGTACTGCTAACCATGTCTCTATTATATGAAATTCTAGTGCGCATGGCGGGGTCATGCCAACATAGTTTTTTTTTGGGCAAGAGGGATTTGAAATTCCTTGGGTTCCCTGCTAATTAACAAGTAGGAGAGCTAACCGCCCCCCACGAACAAAAAAAATAATTTTCTCTCCGTACCCACCCGCTATTTCTCACGCAGGCATTGCCATGCTTAACCGCTACAGGCCATAGAAAAAAAAAATATGATAGGGCCCGCTCCTACTCCGAATCTGGAATTTTTCCGCAATGACTTTTTTCACGAGAATTTTTTTCCTTTGCGAAGTAGTTACTCAAAGCTCATTTCAAAAAAAAAAAAAAAAAAAAAAGATAAACCATATTTTTTATATTGATATTCTAAAGATTCTACTTCAAGCAAAAGAGAAAAAACTGAATTATCTATTCATTTACTTTAAGGATGTCGTTAGGCCCTTTTGTTTCCAATTCAGCTGGCCCGCAGCTCAAGTTAATTTCTTAAAGAATTTTTTCATTTGTGGTATAGCTAGAGAATCAAGTTTAATATAAGATCTCTGTGAATTGAAGGGCTTAACTTTCATATATTGTATAATCTTCAGTGTAGTAAACCTCACATAGTTTTTTTTTTCTGGCATCTGTGCACTGGGTATTTACGTCTGCTTAAATCTAGGCTACATGGGGTTACAATCTCCTCCCTAAAGTACATGCAAACCAAGTTCTTTTTAAAAAAAAAAAAAAATTGTATATATACATACGAGAAAATGAGCGCTTGGAGAGCAAGCAGCAATTAAATCAAATATTCACCGAGGGCAATCGGCGGATTAGCTCTTCAATTGACTCCACCAGGCCTGAAACCCGCAAATTTATCAGGCTTAGCAGCGGCTTTTCCGCGATTTGTAGTTTCAAAAATGATTTCACCAATAGCGTGAAACATCACGCATAATGTTGGCATGGGATTGGACTATGAGCTGCAAAAAATTGAGTGTGTGCTAATCCAAAAAAACAAAACAAAAGCTTAAGGCCAATGTAATTGTTTTCAAAGCTAAGAACAATGGGGGGAGGGGGGTTTTTGCTATAGTATTTTGCTCCATTCTACAGCTCCCTTCTCCAATGTTTGCAGAAGCAGTGAATTTAAATATACAGACTTTCAGTAAATGATAGCCAACAAGAACCTAAGATTGCCAAGAGTAACAAAAATATCCTGGTCTTAATTTTTTTTTTAAAACTAATGTTGTCACACAGGGCCAACCACTAGAATAAATAGCCGTGAAACTGGCAAATGGCTACAAAGGCATCTTCCTAGACAGGTCTACTATAATCTTAAGCCCTTAAAATAACAATAAAATAAAAACTTTGATTAAAACTAAAATGAAATTAATTTACAGATATATATATATTTAATTAAATTAAAATTAAATACAAGATATTTTTCGGTCTAGGTTTAGTCAACCCGTTGTAGTACTCGAATTTGCCCTGAAAGAAAAAAAGATATGAGACATAGAACATAATGCATATGCTTAAAGTTTTCAATAAATTTGTGTCAACGGGTTTTCATTTTATGAAAACAAAATCAAATAACTATATACACACGATATAAAATCTATATACTTTCAACCATTCACAAAACAACAGCAACATATTTAATATGCCGATTAATTGGTTTAGCAACTATAGAATACAAATATTAAATTGTCTATGGTATCAAAAGCAATACAAAAATATTTGCGGCAATACAGACAGAGTAGTAATTTTCATGTTGATGAGAAATTTCATAATAATGTTAAATTCTTTTCATTGACAAAATCCATTGCTAAGGGGAAACCGCATCAGAATCTATATTTTTCATCTTTTAAAGTGCTCTATAAGTCTTTTCTGCATGTTGAGAACACAGTTACTTTTATGGTCACTGCTTAATTTCGTGAATGTCATTACTTGTGTGCTTTGTTAGCTTAGCTGTTATGATTGACATTCAAGACTTCATATTTGCTTGTTAGATGCAGTTGTGCTGGTTCTAGTAACTTGCTTGGGCTTTAGAGCTCAAGATGCACTTAGATCAAATTAATCTGGATTCACCTTTTACATATATATATTCTCTAATAAAATGGCTGTCTCCTGCTTAGTTGTTAATTTGAGAAATTCTAAGATCTTAGCTATTGTTGCTGTCTGGACTTTTTTAAATTACTTCTTTTCTCGACTCTGTTATAAACCATAACAGATAAAGTGAAATTTTTTTTTTTCTTCCAATGTTAAAACTACCTTTGGTACTCATATCATAACTATTGACTATACTAAATTAACCATCTACTGTTTTTTAACCATTGTTTCTTCTCTTATGAGTCGTCATCAATGAGCCTTGTGCTTAAGAATAGACTAGTCATAATAGTACATGATCAGTGTATAGTGTAAAAAAAAAGTTGTAAAAAATAGCTGCGATAATTGCATTAGTTGATACAATTACTTTGTATTGTTTCAAAGTGCAAGTTGTGCAATTAACATGGCACAACCATATGAGCTTTAGCACTATGAAATTGTTTCTCGATCTTCCTAAACTACAACACCAAAATTTAATAACTATGTGCTAATACTTGTCTTCCATTTTTATCACATAGTACTAAAAACTGTAGTTAATTTAATTATATTAGTATATTCACATGTTTAATAAAGACTTGAAAGAAATCTCACGGCTCAGTCATTATGGGTTTTTGGAAATTACACTTAGAACATAGTATGTAGTTCAAATATTAAAAATAAATAATCGCTTAGTAACTAAAGAAATAGCATATAGGCTATAATATTTACGCTTTGACTTTTATACCTTAGCTGGCGACAGGGCTTCGATCACCGTTTACTCGATTATGGCCAATCAAAACCAATATTCGAGGAGGTTAAAAATTATATGTGTTACATAATCACTAACAGAACATCTATGCCCAATGAGCTACTTGTATTTCACGTGACTTGAAGTGTTTTTGTGGAAGTCGTGAAAAATAATGGCTGTTACCCTGGAGACAGGCAAACCAATTGGCCAATCACCTTTAAAGATTCTTATTGGCACATAGAGGGTTAGGCGAAAAGTTCCAAATCCTCTTTTTTTTTCATTTTTTATTTTTTCCACTTCTTTCTCTCTTCCTTTTTTTCCCTCTTCTCTCTTTAGACATCTCTTTTCTAACTCTTCCTCCTTTTTCCCTTCCTCATCCTTTTTCTCCTACAAACTTCTCATCCTTAGCTCAACTGCATCCCTGAGCTTCTTGTTTTTTGTTTGAAGAAAAATCATAATCTGTAAAATGGTTGCTCCTCGTTTAGTTCCTGCTGTTTCTCGTTCAGCTTTCCGTGTTGCTCAGGCCAACAACCGCGTCTTTGGTCGCCGCTCCATGGCCTCTGCTGCCGCCGCCACCGGTTCCGTCAGGTATGTTTATAATACAATTGCTTAATTTACCGGCTCTGGAATGCCAATCTGTTGTTGCTACCTGTTTTTTTTATTTCTATTTTTTTTTTCAAGTTTCATTTCAAACTGAAAAATGACAGGGAGGGTTCATGTCTCAACCTCTGATTGGTCAATCTCCCCGGGTTCTTAACTTGACAGCCAACCACGGTTATTAACACCCCATTTTTTTTTTAGATCCGTCATTGGTGCCGTTGTCGATGTCCAATTCCCCCAGGACAACCTCCCCGCTATTCTTAACGCTCTTGAGCTTAAGAGAGAGAACGGTGAGAAGCTCGTTCTTGAGGTTGCCCAGCATCTGGGTGAGAACACTGTCCGTACTATTGCTATGGACGGTACTGAGGGTCTCGTCCGTGGTCAGCCCGTTGTTGACACCGGTGCTCCCATCACCATTCCCGTCGGCCGTGGTACCCTCGGTAGAATTATCAACGTCATTGGTGAGCCCATCGATGAGCGTGGACCCATTGAGGCTACCAAGTACCTCCCCATCCACACTGAGCCTCCTACCTTCGCTGAGCAGTCTACCTCTGCTGAGGTTCTCGAGACTGGTATTAAGGTTGTCGATCTCCTTGCCCCCTACGCTCGTGGTGGTAAGATTGGTCTCTTCGGTGGTGCCGGTGTCGGTAAGACCGTTTTCATTCAGGAGCTGATTAACAACATTGCCAAGGCCCACGGTGGTTTCTCCGTCTTCACCGGTGTCGGTGAGAGAACTCGTGAGGGTAACGATTTGTACCGTGAGATGAAGGAGACTGGTGTCATCAACCTCGAGGGTGAGTCTAAGGTCGCCCTTGTCTTCGGTCAGATGAACGAGCCCCCTGGAGCCCGTGCCCGTGTTGCTCTTACTGGTCTTACTATTGCTGAGTACTTCCGTGATGAGGAGGGTCAGGATGTGTTGCTTTTCGTTGACAACATTTTCCGTTTCACTCAGGCCGGTTCCGAGGTGTCTGCCCTTTTGGGTCGTATTCCCTCTGCTGTCGGTTACCAGCCCACCCTTGCCACCGATATGGGTGCCCTGCAAGAGCGTATTACCACCACCCAGAAGGGTTCCGTCACTTCCGTCCAGGCCGTCTACGTCCCTGCCGATGATTTGACCGATCCTGCCCCTGCTACCACCTTCGCTCACTTGGATGCCACCACCGTTTTGTCGCGTTCCATTTCTGAGTTGGGTATCTACCCTGCTGTCGATCCCCTTGATTCCAAGTCTCGTCTTTTGGATATCACCGTTGTTGGCCAGGAGCACTACGATGTTGCCACCCAGGTCCAGCAGACCCTTCAGTCTTACAAGTCTCTTCAGGATATTATTGCCATTTTGGGTATGGATGAGTTGTCTGAGGCTGATAAGCTTACTGTCGAGCGTGCCCGTAAGATCCAGAGATTCCTTTCCCAGCCTTTCACTGTCGCTGAGGTCTTCACTGGTATCGAGGGCCGTCTCGTTTCTTTGAAGGACACTGTTCGCTCTTTCAAGGAGATCCTTGAGGGCAAGTACGACCACCTCCCTGAGGCTGCCTTCTACATGGTCGGTGGCATTGAGGAAGTTATCTCCAAGGCTGAGAAGCTTGCTTCTGAGTAAATTTAAAACTCATGTTAATTCTATAAATCTCACATGTTAATGATGTAAAAAAACCAAAATACAAAAAACTCTTAAAAAAAATTGATTACGGCAAAAATCCTCAGCCTTATAATGTCCTATATTTAATAGGTTTTTTTTTTTTGCCATAATAAAGTTGAGTGCAAATCTCATAATATTTCTTTAGTGTTCTTAACAAGATTTTTGCAGAATCTAGAAGGTTGAGGGCATTCCGAAAACCTAAACACCATAGAAATTTTTATTCCAAAATTTTTTTTGTTGTTTGTTTTAATTTTTTTTTTTTTCTGTCGCCTCCACTTCTTTTTTTCTCACAACGCTAACATATTTGTTTTATGATAAGGCCTCGTATTTTGCTTCCAAGGCTTTACACTCAACAATTTAGATCAATAATGACATCAAAACTCACTCTTGAAAATTGGCCTGCTTCCAAGGTCCGCAACACTTTCCTTGACTATTTCAAGTCCAACGAACACACCTTTGTTCCCAGTTCCTCAGTCATCCCCTACGATGATCCCACTCTTTTGTTCGCTAACGCCGGTATGAACCAGTACAAGCCGATCTTTTTGGGTACCTGCGATCCTTCGTCTCCTCTTTATAAGCTCAAGCGTGCTGCCAACTCGCAAAAATGTATCCGTGCTGGTGGTAAGCACAATGATTTAGAGGATGTTGGTCGCGACAGTTACCACCACACCTTTTTCGAAATGCTGGGTAACTGGTCCTTTGGTGATTACTTCAAGAAGGAGGCTATTGCTTGGGGCTGGGAGCTTTTGACCAAGGTTTACGGCATTCCCGCTGATCGTCTTTACGTTTCTTACTTTGGTGGTGAAGAGAAGCTCGGTCTCGAGCCTGATCTTGAGGCTAAGCAAATCTGGCTAGACCTCGGTGTTCCCGAGGACCATATCCTGCCTGGCGATGCCAAGGACAACTTTTGGGAGATGGGTGATCAGGGTCCTTGCGGCCCTTGCAGTGAAATCCATTACGACAGAATTGGTGGCCGCAACGCTTCCAGCTTAGTTAACATGGATGACCCCAACGTTCTTGAGATCTGGAACATTGTTTTCATTCAATACAACCGTGAGGCCAATGGCGAGCTGCGCCCTCTGCCCAACAAGCACATTGACACTGGTATGGGTTTTGAGCGTCTTGTTTCTGTTATGCAGAATAGACTTTCCAACTATGATACTGATGTCTTCACTCCTCTGTTTGCTAAAATTAAGGAGCTCACTGGTGCCCGCGAGTACACCGGTAAGTTTGGCAAGGAGGATGTTGATGGTATTGACACTGCTTACAGAGTTGTTGCTGATCACGTCAGAACCCTCACTTTTGCTCTTGCTGATGGCGGTGTTCCCAACAACGATGGCCGTGGTTACGTCCTGCGCCGTATTCTCAGACGTGGTGCCCGTTACGTCCGTAAGAAGTTTGATGTTCCCATTGGCACTTTCTTTTCCAGACTTGCTCCTACCCTAATTGAGCAGGTTGCCGACATTTTCCCTGAGGTTACCAAGAAGACTGACGACATTTTCGAAATTCTCAACGAGGAGGAGGAGTCTTTCTCTCGCACTCTTGACCGTGGTGAGAAGCTGTTTGAGCAGTACGCTGCTACTGCTATTGCCAACAAGCAGACTACTCTTAACGGTAAGGATGTCTGGCGTCTGTATGACACCTACGGTTTCCCCGTCGATCTTACTAGACTGATGGCTGAGGAGGCTGGTCTTGAGATTGACGAACAAGAGTTCGAGAAGGCCAGACTTGAGTCTAAGGAGGCCTCTAAGGGTGGCAAGAAGTCTGAGGGAAAGACTATTGTCAAGCTTGACGTTCACTCCCTGCAGGAGCTTGCTGACAAGAAGGTTCCTGTCACTGATGACAGCGCTAAGTACATTTCTGGCGACATTGAGTCTTCTGTGCTTGCCATTTACGCTAACAACACTTTTGTTGAGAGCACTGAGGGTCTTGAGAAGGACCTGTTTTTTGGTGTTGTCCTTGACAAGACCAACTTCTACGCCGAGCAGGGTGGTCAGGAGTACGACACTGGTAAGTTTGTCATTGATGGCGAGACTGAGTTCGAGGTCACCAATGTTCAGGTTTACGCTGGTTACGTTCTCCACACTGGTTACTTGAAGTACGGTAACCTTAAGGTTGGTTCCAAGGTTAACGCTGGATTCGATGAACTCCGCAGATGGCCCATCAGAAACAACCACACTGGTACCCACGTTCTCAACTACGCTCTTCGTGAGGTCCTTGGTGACTCTATTGACCAGAAGGGTTCTCTTGTTTCTCCTGAAAAGATGCGTTTCGATTTCTCCCACAAGGCTGCTCTCAGCTTGAAGGAGGTTGAGAGTGTTGAGAACATCTCTAACGAGTACATCAAGAAGAACCTCAGTGTTTACGCCAAGGACGTTCCTCTTGAGCAGGCTACTGAGATTAATGGTCTCCGTGCTGTTTTCGGTGAGAAGTACCCCGATCCCGTCCGTGTTGTTTCTGTCGGTGTCTCTATTGACGACTTGCTTGCCGACCCTTCTAACTCTGAATGGCACAAGTACTCTATCGAGTTCTGCGGTGGTACTCATGTTGGTAAGACTGGTGAGATCAAGGAGCTTGTCATCATCGAGGAGAGTGGTATTGCCAAGGGTATCAGACGTATTGTTGCTGTGACCGGTACCGACGCCTACGAGGTCCAGAAACTTGCCAAGTCCTTTGATGAGCGCCTTGACCATCTTTCTGCCATGCCCATTGGTGCTGAGAAGGAGGCTCTCGCTAAGACTATTGGCGTTGAGCTCAAGAAGCTTACTGTTTCTGTTTTGGCCAAGAACCAGCTGCAGACTAAGTTTGCTGCCATCCAGAAGAAGATTTCTGATGACGCCAAGATTAAGCACAAGCAGGAGGCTAAGATTGTTCTCGACGCTGTCACTGAGGTTTTTGATGCTGAGAACAGCCCCGAGTACTTTATTGGTAGATTTGACAACATTTCTGGTAACTCCAAGGCTCTGACTGAAGCTATCAACTTTGTCAAGACCAAGAAGTCCGACAAGTCTGTCTACCTGTTTGCTGGTGATGTTTCTGCTGGCAAGGTTGCCCACGGATGCTACATTTCTAAGGAGGCTGAGGCCAAGGGTATTACTGCTTCTGATCTCGGTGCCCTCGCTGCCCAGAGCGTTGGTGGCCGCAGCGGTGGTAAGGGCCAGACCGTCCAGGGTGCTGGTGTCAAGCCCGAGGGTATCGACGAGGCCGTCGAGAAGCTCGGTGCTTTGTTGAAGGAGAAGTTGACTGTCTAAGAGACTGTCAGTGAAGTTTTATAATTATATATATATACATATCTATACCTATGCTTGAGTAATATTATTGTGTATAAGACTTATTAAATGCAACAAAAGAGACATTATCATATTGATGTATAAATACCGGGGTTATGGAGAATCGGAATTTTCTTGATCACTACTGCTATTGTCGTAGCTATCATCGCTAGAACTTCCTTCATTGGTAGACTCTAATTCCTTTCCCGAGGTTGACTCTAATTCTTTTCTCGAGCTTGAGTCTAAACTTTTGGAAATTTCAGAAGTGGCAGCATCGAGGTGCCCATTCAGCCTTGTATCCCTAAGTTTTGAGCCATCTTTTATACTCTTGTTGTTGTTTGGGTCTTTAGCAATACTTGCTTCGTACTCGTTTTCTTCCACAGGGATTGTATCTGGGTCACGTCTTGCAACAAAGTCCGGGCCAATGTAAACGACAACTGCAGCACAGTGGCCGTTTTGACAGAGATACTGCAGCACTGGTCTATTTGATACTGATTCTGGGATCAAGTCGACAATCTCGTCCAGGTTGCTATTGCGCGGCAGGTAAAGCACGATATTCGGGCTTATTTTCAGCGCAGCTTTGACGACATCTTGACTATTTAAATAGAAATGTTAGATCCCAAGTAATAATATCTAAAGAAGAAAAGAATAGGAGGGGCTTACATTGAATAGGGTTCACAGCTGCTGAGGTTCCAGACAGCCTGTTTGTTGTAGGCCGGTCCACCCCAAGGCGGACTCAGGAATACGACATCTATCTGCCACAAGCAAGAGTTAGAATGAATTGCTAAAATATATATATATTTTTTTTTGATAGACAAAAAAAAAAAATACCAGAGGAATTGATAACATACTGGATCGGATTCAAAAGCATTGAGATGGTGAGATTCGAGGTTGAAAAAGTCGCCCTCCATGAAGTTAATGTAGTCGCGCACGCCGTACACGCCGGCATTATGGCGTGCAAGTGCCACATTTTCATTGTTAATATCCATGTAATGAACTGTTTTATTTTTTTTTTTAAAAAAAAATATTAGCATCAAGCTGAATAGGACAAATACAAAAACCCTCACCTTTATCAAAGTCGTACACGAATTGAATCGAGTTCCCGCCAGCGCCGCCGAAAGCGTCCAACACCACCTTGGCGTCTGGCAGCCGCAACTTGACCTGGTTCGATATATACCTGCAAGAAGATGCCGTTAGAAAAAACCACATTTAACAATACAACCAGTAGGTTTTAGCAAGAATACTTACAAGGCGACAGTTTCGGGCGTAACGCTAAACCACATCTCATTGCTAAGCTTGATCCCCTCGTCAAACCGGCGAAACATGTCATATCGGCGGTACCAGTACTTCCGAATGTTTTTAGGCATATCTGGAGGAATCGTGTCAGTTTCAGCTCTTTTACGTTTCATGATGTGTGATGCTTGTAGTTTTGTAAATGGGGTGAGTATGAAGTGGAAGTCTCGACTAGAAGAACAGAGGTTTGAAAAAAAAAAAATAGATTTGATCAACCTCCCAAAATGCAAAACTGAGCAAGATTCAAAACGAAGGTTTGGCTAACATGAACTGAAAAAAAAAATAAAAATATTGAGCTTGCCAAAACCAATATACATGTGAAAGATTTTGAAATCTATTTAAAACTATTTTTTTAAAATATTTTCCAAGGTTTATTTTCAGTTTACATATGAGGAGCTCTCAGGAGCCCCAAACCTTTTACGTAAAACGGGATTCAAACTGCAGCTTTTCACAACTACAATTACAATGGACGTCATCGACGACTTATACACATTCTTAAAAGCTGTCTTATTAAAAATACGATTGTTGTAATAATTGATGCCATTAAGCCTGACTGTCCACAATTTTCGATACCCTAGATGACGCGAGAGGGTAATGGGATATTTGAAAGCAGTTGTTTATTAACAGAAAGTATTCACTTTGCGAGTAACAACCATGCTCATACTCAAACAATAGAGATATATTTTGAAAGCTACTACAACAAAGTTTCATTGTTTTACAATTTTTTCAATGAATGCAAATGCCATTAATCTAACAACCACTTGAAGATGCAGTATAGCAGTTTTATTGCCAACAGAGGTCAATCCCACTTCTATCAACAGTATCTTTTCAATAACAAGAAAACTAGCACCTGTTGTACTCTTTGGGTGCTTTGATTTTCATGCCCAATTTTTTTTCTGCTACAACCGCAAATTCAATAAGCCTAGGAATATTTTTGGGATAACGCTCATTGGTTTTCGAGCGGGCAATGATAATAGGCTCAAAGACGGTCCTGTCCCTTTCACAGTCGATTGGATGCGGTGCAGAGACAGGCTTAAGAATGCTGCGGGCAGACAGCCTAGCCGGTGGCGCCCCAATGTTGATAATTTTACTTGCAGCAAAAAATAATGAGTTTGGAAGTGTCATGATTTCAGCTCTCATGTAGGGCAAGCATTGAGTAATGGGGTTAAAATAGACAGTCTTTTTGGCACTTTGGTGATGTAACTTGACTTGATCAAACAGGTCTTCATCAACTTCAGTATAGTCAAATCTCTTTCCCTCAAAAATAAGCAGAACCCAATCGCAATCCCACTCGTTTGTTTCTAGTTCAAAATGATGCAAAAGATTAGCAATAGAATCAACTAAATGAAGTACTGGGTTATATTCTTCTTGGTCTTTTGCCAGGTCGGCGGCCTGGTTTTCGCGTGCCAGGTCTAGAGTAGGTTCGTAGACGTTTTTGATCAGCGCTGGTGCCCAGCGCGGGCGCGTGTATGAATTCTCAAGATTATGAAATAGACCGCAGTTATCTTGTTTATTTTTGTTGGCTTCTTTAATTCTGGTTTCTAGCTCGGAATCGTCAATGCCAAAACCCGGCAGTGTCGAGTGGATTCCGGGCCCTGCTTTTGTTAACAGGGCGTGCTCAAACGTTACTTCTAGTTGATTTATTAAACGGTGCCATTCATAAAAGAATTTTTGCACTGATTCATTTGAACTTTTGTTGTGTATGTTGCCGCTGATTTTGTTCCTGATGTGATGAGACTGTTTTTGCTGGATTTCCGTGTTGGCCTGTATTATTTGTTTGCATGTCCTGCGCCCAGTGATCAACAGCCTTTCAACCTGAATACAATGTTGACGTAGCATATCAAAATCAAGCAGTTGTAGGCAGTTTACGCTTCCATCATTTATTGTCTTTTTTTCTTTAGGCATATTGTTGTCGTTACTTTTGTTGATGGTACGCGGGGTTAAGTTAATTGACATTGTGGGTAAACTCTTACAAAAGAAAAGTATCGTGAAAAAAGATGATGGTCATGGTAACCAAAACTATAATTTTAAGGAAAATCATTCAACACGATAAATTTAATTATACATGTATGTTGAGATTATGAATATAGAATGAATAGAACATAATGGACTTTTGTATATAGTGTACTGGATGGCGTTAAGGGGATTTACGGCAGATTGCACTCACAATGACATGACATTGACGGTGTATCCAAGACAACCAAAGAGTTGTAATAGTAAATATTAACTTATTCATGTGCCAACCAAATATTCCAGAGACGAACCAATCTTTTAGACTGAAAGTTTCTATAGTTCTTTCATGCCAACATTGATAATTGTGATTCATTTAATACCATGGCATAATTCACAAGTCTTATTCCTTTTTTGCTATTTTTTTCTTTCAGGCACTGGGAATTTCAAACCTCCCATTGCAATGAAAAAAAAAAAAAACTTTGGCCTACAGTATCGCACAACGAAATACACTGACTTCATTCCCTCCTCGATCTAACGACTGGTATACCAACACTTATATTCTGATCTACAAACAAAATCAATTTTTTTTCATTAATTTTTTGTTGCATAGTTTCATTTCCCCCCCTCCCGCATCAGTAACAGCACATCACAGCAATAATGGTCCGCCTGAAATCACGATACGTTCTATTCGAGCTGCTCTACCCCGACGGTCTGACCACGCCAGCCGCCCCACTTCCGCACTCGAAGGGCGAAGACGAATACGACGAAGACGAAAGCAACCCAATTTTTAATAACAATATTTTGACGAGCCAGCGGCTACGCCAGCCGTCGCGCGTTGATGCCAAACAGGTGATCGCCGCAGTGCGCGCCGAACTTGCCATGCTCTTAGGCGACTATGGTGCCGGCAGCGTCGCCAGCATCTTGCAACTAAAGTACTTCTCGCGCACGACATCGATAGGTATCGTGCGCGTAGCAAGGGAAAAAGTACGCCTGGTCTGGGCCGCACTTACCTACATCCAGCGGCTCGACAATCGGCCTGTGATTGTGCGCGTGGTGCGCGTCTCGGGCACTGTGAAGAAATGTGAACAGGCGGCAATCAAGCGCGACTTGGAGCTCATCCATGCGCTAGAGGGCAAATCTGCAGAGAAAGCTACTGCGAAGAGTGGGCTAGAACGGTTCCTCGAGGGCAATTCTGCCGGCGTGGACTCGGATAATGAGGGTGGAATTGGTGAGGAGTAACCCAAACTACCTGACACTCGGAAAGAGTTATTGTTTGTAGAGAATTGTTATGAACAGATATGGGGTTAGTTTTGTATTTATTAAAATAATTTTTTTTTTACATCTACAAAAAATGGAGATGACCTATTTTTACAGCTCGTCATAAAGATCATCATCGTCTTCTTCGTTATCCTCGGCAGCAGGTGCTTTGTTAATATCTTCGTTCTCCCCATCCTCACTAGGCGTGCTCACGTTCGTCTCGGCCTCGGCGGGATTTCTTTGAACTTCGCTGCTGAGACTTGCCACAAGGTTATCGTACTCAACCCACTCAGGCACCTGGCGGCGGGCGCGGTCAAGCTTTGGCTCCTTGGTCATAGGATTGTTACAAAGATCAATGGTCTTTGCTGTTAAAAGACTCTCGTCTGAACACCACGTTTCACACCACAACCAGTCCTGTGGCAATGAAAATATGGGCAGTTGCTTCTGTAAATGGTTGGGCAAGTCCTGATCAAGGTTAGATAGAGATGCGGGGTCAGCCGACAGCATCTGGTAGTGCTGACGCAGCTGGTCGCCGGCAGCAAGCTTGCGGAAGCGAGCAAGGTCGACAACATAGAGAGCACTAATGTGATACTTGTAGTCGGGACCTAAATAGTTCTTCCAGTACCCCTGCTTCCAGAAGCGGAAGCCCTCAATTTCCGCGCGCGAGTCGCACATGGGTGTAAAACCATAGGGAGCCCCTTGCAGGTCAACTTCCGTGAGCTCAATCATGTCAGTACGCACAATCTGGTCTGCATCAACAAAAATGACCTTGTCAAGTGACTGTGGGAAAAGAACATCAAGGAAAAGAATTTTGTAACCCCAGATAGTGCGCTGCTTTTCAGCCTGCGGGCGAAGCCAGCTAGGCCACTTGTAACTAATGAGTTCGTACTTAAAACCGTACTTCTCAGCAAGATGAGGCAGGAACTGCTTAAACGACGGCGAGAGGAAATTTTCAATGAGCCAAAACTTGACGGTATGATCCGTATGCTTCATTACACTTATGGTCATGATACTGAGAAATCGCTCGTAGAGATGTCCACTCGCGACAGTGAAAATGTTAATCTCAGCACTATCGTCGTTGGTTTTTGATGAACTGAACAGGCTGTTCCATGTATTCTTGAGTAAACCTCCAATAGAAGGCGTCATTTCAAGTACATCTTGAAGCTCCATACCGGCCTTGCGTTTAAAGGTGGGGTAGATGGTGAGACCGGTCATCTCAGTAATGAAAATAAGAGATTCATCAGCATTTTCGACACGACTATTCTTGTTGGTGATACCGACGATCTCAAACTCAAAAACCTCCGAAGAAGATCCCTTTTTGAGGTTCAGGGACCACAGGCCGGGGTTTGCCTTAAGCTGGAAATATCCCAGGTTGGCCATAATACTAGTATCAGTCGTGACAGTATCGACGGTGCCAAGCTCCAAAGCAACACCACGAGGAGCTGTATTTTTAGTGATATCAATCGCATGACCCTGAAGTAATAAATTCTTGAGAAGGTATTCAGCCTCAAGGACAGGCTCACTTATTTTATCCAAGATAATATTGTCAAGATCATGCACACTAGACTCAGGAAGAGCAATCCACGAGCCGGGGACGTCAAGATCGAGATTCAGCAGAGTTGACTGAGGCATGTCAGTGAAAACAAGATAGTCTTGACTGCGATTGCCAGTATCTTTATCAAACTCAGGCTTTGCAGGAATATTGGCGCGGTAAAAACGCTTCAAAGGGATCTCAGTCAATCCAGGTTTAGGCGCTAAAATGACACTTATTTTAATCTCGGGAACCTGTGATAGCGACTTGAGAAGAGCAGTGTAGACTTGTCCCTTTTCAGAAATGGGATCAAGCACGGCAGTAATGTGAACAAGCGGCTCCTGGCTTTCATCATCATCATAGATGTTGGGAATGTCAAAGGAAGCCTGCTCGAGCCCTAGGTAGTCGGTAGTGTCGACACGAGCAGCGGCCCCAGTGACAAAAAATGAGTTTTTTTCTTCAAATGTCGTTCTAACAAACCAAACCAACGAGGTGAATAAATCTTGAAGATCAAACTTATCAAGTCCGGCGGGTCCATTAATTGAAATCTCGTTCACATTTGCAAGCTCAACAATAGGTTGAATTCTGCCAAAATAATCGGCCTTGTAAAGCATTTCCAGGTCTGAAGCCGAAAAAATCTTGTTTTCAGGCAGCGAAATAACACGACTTCCTGAGACAAGAGTCACGCTAGATGATGTGAATATGTTGGAATTGGCTTGGAACTTGGCAATCTCATCAGCACTAATAGTGTCAACAGAGTCAAGGTTAGCCAGACTCTTGAGAACTGCATCAATTGAGCTTTCTTTAGTTAAAGCAGAAATAACTTTTAGCACCGTTTCAGAAATACGTTCAAAGCTAGAAACAACAGGAACAATATTGAGCTTGATATCAAGGTTCGTGTCTTTAATAAATTCCAACGAGTTAACGACCTGACTCTTGAACTGCGACTGGGATACATCACCGGCAACCCAGAAACTGTACAAACTTTCGCTCTCATTTTCGGTGCTAGCAGGACTGGAAAAGCCAAAGTAACCGTATTTATCCTTTTTGATGTAAAGATCAGAAATGTCAAGAAACGAGATTGCACTGGTGTCTGTAGGGTTGATGAGCGAATTACGATTGGCCAGGGCCTTTTCAAGAAACATGTCCTTAGGCTCGCCCTCAAACTCGCCATTGTTCTTGCGCACAACCTGCTTGAGAGTGGCCATATCCTTACCGACAATATCAGTAATTTCATAGAACCAGCGCTGGGAAATCGGCGTGATGAGACCGTTAGTGAAAACTGTCTGCGCTGTAAGATCAATATCTAATCTCTCAGCAAAAACCCTGGCCTCCTTGACCAAGTTGTTAACTTCTGCATCGGTCTCAACATTACGGTTACTATCCGGGCCAACAACGTGCTTGTAAACTGCACGGTGGTCCTCAGATTGCATGAGCCCAGAGATAAATGCCACAGCACCCTCGGAACCCATCTCCAACTGTGCAGCAAAAAACTCACGCGCAATCACCTCCGCAGCCTCTGTGTGGACAATTGGGATCACACCAATCTGGATGGCCGAGTTACGCGCCATAAGATTGAGCAGCTCGGCCAGGTTGTTGTACTGGGAAGGGCGGCTGAAATCAATCACATAGACAATAGTGTGCATATTTAAGCGGACTGGCGCCAGAATTTGGTTGGGTGGAAGCTTCAAAATGCTTTTAGGGTCGGCAGACCATTGCTTGTATCTTTCATCGGTCTCGAGATCATTAAGCCAAACAAGTGAGGGGGTTCGATAATCATACCTGACATTTTTCTTGTCACCATTGCTACCGTCCGTAAGCTCTAGCTCAGATAAAATCAGGTCAAGAGCATCTCCTGAAGATAAGCCAAGAGACTTGAACTTGTTCATGTAATTTCTTTCACGATCAATAGCCTTAGAAATAGAAAAAATGTTGTTGTCTGAAGGAGCAACAGGAGCACCGTTAATGTATAGCACGTTAGAGCCAGGGAGAACATTGTCCGAAAGAAACTTGGCCCAGTCCTTGCGGCTGGCAGTAATCTCCGACAGTGGGAAGGAGTACTTGGGAAAATCAAGCGATACATTTACAAGGGCACCAAAGGGATCGTTGCTATCAAGAATAAATTTGGACGCTTTGAAACCGAGTAAGTTGAGGTTAGCCTTGCTAATAGTGCCACCCTCATTGACAGGCTGTAGAACCGTTTGAGTATTGGGCTGCTCGACCTCGTCCGAGTCCTCAGGACTTTCAGGCAATTCAGCAGCTTTAGTGTCGCGGTCGTCAATAACCAGGTAGTCAGTACGCTTGACGTAGAGCTCAGCGCCATAACCGGTCAATTGCTGTCTAGACGAATCGAAATTGGCCGTGGTCGGCGCGCGGTACCGCACAACGTAGTTGAGTTTTCCAGCCAGCGCGGATTCGTATAAATGTGTGTGGAATTTGGCAAACCCGTCAAAGTCAACAAGATCGGTGTAAAGCACAGCGTAAGGGAGCGAGTCGTCACCCGAGGAAGCTTGCAGAACCTTGTCAATAGGGAGCATGAGCGGCGTATTTGCTGATTTTCCAGCAGTTTCCAGCGCAAATACAAGGTCGGAGCTGCAGGACGCCTTGCCATTGTAGGCGAGCCAGGTTGAACAGTCGCTTTCGGGGAGCTGCGCCGCGGGCTCAGCCGAAGTGTCATGAAACTGATAGTGAGAGTGGATAAGAGCTGAATGTCGGTGAATCGCAATGGCAAGGTCAATAAAAGCGACCTGGTCGGGCTGGATGTAGTCATTGTCCAGCGCATAGTTTAACGCAAAGTCATGAAGGTGCTTATCCGATGGAGCGGGGCCCTCGTACAAGGTAGTAAGCTCATTTAGTAAAGGATAGTACGCTGAAGCGTTCTCGGCGGCAATTGCCTCGCTGTGAGAAAAAGTAACAAGCAGGTTAGATCGCGTATCAAAGGCTCGTTTCATGTATACATATATATATATATATATAAAGGTAGGCACTTACAGAAGCTCGATCTGAAAGGGAATCTTTGGACCATTGGCAACGAGACTAACTTGAACATTTTTGTCTGACGCGGTGACGGCCACATCAGCTGCGCATGCCCAGGTAACCAGCGATGCTACTGACAAAGCCGAAAAGAAAATGTTTCCTTTCATTTTCTGGAAGGGGTGTGACGATGTTTGAAGGAAATATTGGAGAAAGAAGAGAAGAAAAAAAAAGAAACTTCCGGTCGACGTGGACCTTTTGGGATGTTGATTCAGAACAGCAGCATTAAAGACATGCGGGTGGACACAAAGACCAGTAAGAAGAAGGCGACAAGTCAGCTAAGAAAGCAAAATCTGGTGCATCTTGACATTTCCTTTAGAAGTAAAAGTGATATATATAAGTTAAAGCATGTAAATAGTATGTTTATAATTGATAAAAAGTGCAGAACGATTAAGTCACCATGCTAAGTGCCCTGAGCCATCTAAGCTAAGACTTCGAGGGGATTGTTAATTAATCACCAAGAGAACACATGAAACCAGATATATATAGATGACAGACTGTGAAAATCTTATAGTAGTCTCGTTTAAAAATACAATGGTAAAATCTATAGCCTACTGCGCAATCGCCGTTTCTTTGTACCTGATTTTCTTTGACGTTGAAACCTGTCTTTTTTTTTTTGAACTTTTTAAACTTTTTAAACTATGTACATTGTCCGAGTCACCGTTAAAAGCCCCGAGACCTCAATCAAAGAGACGTTATTGTTGCGACACTTTGAAAACCCCCCTCATCTACTCGGCCTTTGCGTAGAACCACTCCTCGTAAGGCTTCGCCTTGTTTTCTTGCAGGACCTGGCCGTCGGTCGCAAGGCCGGCGATTTCACCAGTGCTATCATTAACATAATTAGTCGCGCCCCGCTTCCACGCCTGGTTGCCCTCGTCAATGATGCGAAGGGCAAACTCGCGGCCCTGCACTAAAGACTCGTCTGCGCTACTATCGGAAGTCTTGAAAGATGCAAACGAATTAGCCGGCTTGCCATCCGCCTTCTTGTAGTCTCTGAACCACGTGTGTGTGGCAGAAATTAGCCCCGGGAAGACGCGCTCAACGTCAGCAACATCATTAACCTCGACAGCAAGGGGATCGGCCGTGTCAATGGCAAGAATCTTCCAGTCGGTTTCATTTTCGTCAATCAGCGCCATGCAGCCAACAACTTTGACTTGCTTGACCTGCCCGGGAGTGCCGATGGCGCCGCCAATCTCGCAAACATCAATAGGGTCGCCATCACCAGGGAAACCCGTGTGCGAGTCGGTCACAGCCGGATCCTCCCAGGTCTGAGGTAACGCGCCATAGTTGTGGATGTAACCTTTGAAGGGAAACAAATTGCGCACAAACCGCGGCGCGCCAGTTTTCTTATTCTTATCCTGGACAATCGGGTTGTAGGGTAGCTTGGACGACATCTCAAGCTTGGCGTTGGAAAATCTGGGGGTTTCAACTACCATGTTATAGACAGCAGCGGTGTCGGTGGCCAGCGGAATGTCGTGCACGGGCGAGATCGGCGTGCCGGTGGTGCCATCTTTGACGTAGATGCGGTGGTCAACAGTGCCAGGCGTACCGAGCTGCACTGCCGCGTACGTCGATTTCATGCGGGCCGCGGTTAAAAGCGGCTGCACCAGACGAGGTAGACTTGAAAGCTTGTTGATGAGCATCATGTTGGTGGGCAAATCGAGCAAAGTAAAGATGTGGAAACAAGGTGGGAAAGAGGGTGGAAGTGTGAGATAATTCACTATGGAAACATCGAGTTTTTTTTTTTCCAGCAGCGTAAGCCCAAAAGGTTCGAAGCAAATAATGTTTACAAAAAATTAAAAACAACATGAATTAAACAGTCATTAAAAAGCAAAAATAAATAGATAGAAAATTAAAGTGGCTTATGCGCGTAGGTAAATGATATGCTGTTGGCTGGTGAATACCCCTTTTGAATTGATGCCCGACATGCAGTCTTGAATGATACCATCTCATTGGGAGTCAGGTCGCTAAAGGTTTGAAACATAAACTGCGAATAATACATGGCGAACAATTCTGTCAAGTGGCCCATCTGGCCACCCCAGCCCCGTGGCAGCGAAACAAGTGCACGGTTCACGTCAGTAAACCCAACTTGATATAAGTGGGTTGCAATAGTTGAAATAGGGGCGGGCTCAAGCCCATGGTTAATGACGCCCTGCACCAATCGCGACCACCAGTACTGGTCTGTAGCGTTGCCGTTGAGAAGAACAAAGTCTCCCATAAGCAACTCTATATAGCCACCAGGCTTGAGAATCCGGAACAACTCAGAGAGCACATCAACCCAGTCATTTTTCTTCACAAGATACCAGAGGGACTTGGCATTCACGATATCAAACGTGTTGTCCTCAAAGGGTAGCTTTTTCATGGAGTGACCTACGCAGGGGATGTAGTTCGACGGACACGATTTTTTGTTTGCATGGTGGTTTTCCGAGCTTTTGCTGGCAGAGTGGTTGGCAGGCTTGATAGGATTCTCGGGTGTAAAATACAGTCCGTAGACCATAGATTGTGGGTAGTCGAGGGCAATCTGCCATGACCACTGGTCGCGAAAGATGCCCTGAAGATCAAGGACGACAAGATTTTTGTGCTTTGCCGCCAACGGCGAGAACAGGAGTTCGCCCTTCATTATGAAGCGCAGCGCCATCATGACCCAGAGGTCAACTATCTCAAAGCTGTCGCAAAACTTAGTGGGATTATACGTTCCTTGCAAAAAGGCCTCTTTGCGCGCGAGAGCGTAAACAAGCGAGTCCGTATTGCGAGTATTGGCAGTGAAGTTTCTGATAAACTGCCAGTCAGTTGCTTGGCTGGGGTCTTCGTAGTAAGAGTCGCTGGCGCCGGGGCGTTGCCGCCTCGGCAAAGGCGTCGCAGAAGAGTTAGAAATGACCAATTTTGCAGAGAGAATGGCTCTAAAAGGCCGCTGGGGGAAAAGCAGACGAACAATTAATTGCGATGGTGATAACGGAGGAGGCCAAGGAAACAGTGGAAAAGCGAAAAAAAAAAAAAAAAAGTTTTGAAATTTTGGCAAGAAAAAAAGTTTTTAGGCAGTGCTGGCGGAGGTACCCGTACCCTGCCGAGTCAAACAAAGATTAGAGCAATCAATAAACAAGACCTCGAAGCAAAGACGCAACGGAGGCGGTGGCTACTAGTGCTAATGCGACAAAGGAAAAGAGCAACCAAAGTGGCTAGAGTAGTCCAAAGACTCGCCTTAAGCCCTGAAACTTCTTCTTCTTGGCTGGCTTTACAACCATATGGTTTTCTTCCGCGATGGGCGCAAATTTGGCCTGCTTTGGCGCGACTGGCGAGCGCATGGGATCCGGCATTAACTCGCGATCACTGCTGCGCAAAGAAAAGCGCCGCGCAATTGGGCTCATCAGCTTAGACACAGACGTCGACCCAGGCATCTCAGCAAATACTGACTCCGAATCCGAGTCTGAGTCTTCAAAGCGCGAGCGAAAAGGCACAGGGTGCGGCTGTTGCGGCTGCGCGAGACCAGTCACAGATGACATCTCAAGTTGCTGCTGCTGTTTCGGCGGCGAGCGCTTGTTAGGTTCGCGCATTGTCTTTAATTTAAACCCACCTGTGCTCTTCGTTGAGCCTCTTTTTCCGGTATGCTCGCGCTCAAAGCTAGAACTTGAAGGCGTTCTTTTGAGAATGTGCTTTGTGTAATCAGCTGGGGGCGCGATTTCCCTGCGGGCAGCTAGCGTTCGAGGAGCAGGCTTAGCGTTCGCCCACTTGGTGACTGCCGGGTTAGTCTCATTCTTTGTTCCATTCTTGCTGTTAAGATACTCCGAGACACGCTCATTCGTTGAATATGTGCTTCGGCGACGCTGCTGCGGCGTGAGCTGCGTCGGTGACGCACTCAGTGAGCTTCCTGAGCTCGGCGGACTAATTGCAGCCGGAGGCGTCGTAATAACGCGCTTGTGGTTAATAATGTCGACGACGACAGGAGGAAAAAATTCAGAGGCATCGGAATAGACTGAGTTTCCCGAAGAGCTGTCGGAATCCACAGCGCTAGGTTTCCTGGCATATGTGTTGTTGTTAACGTAAAGGGATACAGACGGGTTAGAGGAAAACTGGCTTGAGAACGACACCCTGCTGCCGCTACTGTTTTTGCGAGCGTGCCGTGGCTGGTTGGCTTTTAGCGCGGACCGAATGGGCCGGGGCTCAGGCGTCACAACCGTTCGCGGAGTCTCATGGATGGCAGAAAAATTTTTGGTAAAACTGTAGTGGCTATCTTCCTCCATAACAGAATTCAAATCACTCTCGTAAGAAAGAATTGATGCCGCCTTCTTTTTTTTAGGACGCTTGCCCGTGGATCGCGAGTGCGAGGAGGTGGGGGGCGGCAAGTGCGTAGTTTTTGTCGTTGTGAGCTCAAACGAGCCAAGAGTCTTGACCGTTGTGCGTGTAAGTGACATAGAACGGTCTTCATTAACAACACGCGTCGTCGTCGTATACTGCGAGTTCTGACGCTGGCTGCATAAGGAGCTGGGCCGTTTGCTAACGGGGACGGGTTTATAATTAGAGAAGTCGGGTACATTGCGCAGCGAATCCTGAGTCAACGAGTACCGCCGCAGAGCTGCCGCTGCCGCCTGAGAAGAAAGTGAGTTGCAGCGGGAGCTGGTGGTAGAAGAAAGAGCCGCGTTCGCAGCAGCGGTGGCCGTCAGCGACGCAGGCTGCGGTGTGCTAGATCTGAGCGAGTAAGTTCTGTGCTTGTTCGTAAACATGCTGCAAGGCTGGGAGACGCAGGTAGATCAAGCTAGCAATCCGACCCAAGAGATACGGAGGGGTATTTAGTGATAATAATAATAATAATAAAAGATGGGTGAAGGAAATATTAGGAGTGAGGAATGTCAAGCAAAGAAGAAAAATGAAGGAGAATGTGAAAGATAGTTCAGAGGTTTGTTTTTATTTCATTTTTTTATTTCATTTTTTCTTGTCTTTAGAGCGGGTTTAGGTTTCATTGTTGACTCCAACGCCAGCCCTTCATCGCCGACTAGACAAAGGCCATAGCGGTGGCTATTACGGGATCTTACAATGGCATTGAACTCCTGAGGAAAATATAAACAAATGAAGAAATAAAAAAGAACACAACTGCTGTTGTTGTACGATTAAGCTGAATACTGGTTATTCTCATTAACATTACTAGATAAATAAACTTGGCAATGGCACATTCTGCCAATCACTTGCGGAACTTTTCAAAGTTGAGCTGGACGATTTGGCGAGGAAGCTTCCAGTCGTCGCTCTCTGCGTAGTCAGTGACAACAACACCGCAACCGGACTCCAAGCCCTGAATGTCGCGCGAAACGACATCAGCAACGCTGCGCGGCCAGATATCTGGGTTGAAAAAGTTTGAAGCCGAGCAAAAATTGACAAACATCTTAGCCTGGTCTTCACTGCCGGCTTCTGCGGTGGCATTGAACTCCGATGCTCGCTTAAGTTGTTCGTTAATGTACTGGACCTTTTGCGACAACTCGTCGGGACTCTTGACCTCGCACCAGTCTTGAACCGTGTACTTTCCGCGGTCATCGTTTGGCGTATTGTACTTCCACCAAGATGCATCAAAGCCAAAACGCTGCTTTAGATCCTCGTTATCAACGCCAAAGCGGCGGAAGAGAAAGGCTTTGCCACGCAGGTCCGACAAGCGAGGGATCTTGTTTTCAAGATACCAGTTATCCTTCTGAGGCTCAATGTACTTGCTCCAGATCAAATTGGGGAATTCATCACCTTCCCAGGTTCCAGTGCCCTCTTGTTTGATGGAGACTATGACTGTCTCGGAGGGATTGTTGTGCAAAAACGAGTAAATATCATTGAGCACATCCTCAAGTTTGAGAGAAATTGGCGCCTTTACAGGGAACTTGCCGTGGACAATTTCGAGGTTGTCCTTGGAGCCGAAAAGCGTAATAAGTGGGTGCGAAACACGGAAATCCAAGAAACGCACGCCGTGCTTAAGCTGCTCGCTGACGTTAGCGCCCTGACACTGTACGGAGGGCAAGGCAGTGAAGCTGGCGCCGGAGTTGTGGGTTCCGGGAAGGGCCAGTTGCGACAAAAGGGTTTCGTCTTTGATGTTGTTAAGCCAAGAAGGCAGAGTGTCGATTTCGGCAAGGTCAGGCATTATATTTTTCAATTAGAGCAAAAGATTGAAATCTTCTAGAAGTACTGAGATACTCTATAAGTATGAGAACGTGGATAACGGGCAGGTAAGAATAGCGAAAAAAAAGCGAGGGTGAGGACGCGTATATTTATAGGTGATAAGAAACAAGCAATATACCTACGGCTACATGATTTTATGGCTCAACTAGAGACAGGGAACCACTGGTATTTATATGTAGTCTATGCGTGCCGATTTAAGATTTCCTCAAGTACAAGAAACAATTGCTTAGGTTTCTAGTGTCTCTTGTTAACCAAAACGTGATAACGATGATGAATCAACTTGCTATCGGTTAAACGGTTTTGTGTCAATGTAGAACAATGAACGACAAAGTGTGGGTAACTGGAAACAAGCACATGGAGCCTTGCCCATAAGAGGAAGTTGCAATGACCAGAACTGACAGTAGGATGCTTAAAAGAGATCAGAACCGTCTAGACCAGGCAGTTATTTTTTTTGGGCGAGAACAAAAGCAGCCTGGTCTCAGAAGATAGTACAATTACTGGGGGTTGATTGGTAACTTTGTGAACAAAAAATAAAACAAAAAATTGGCTGTCGAGTTGCGCGTATCAGGATGGTACCAAAGAAGATGTCTTCGAACGAACGATAAGATGTCATAAAAAAAAAAAAAAAAAGCAGTACATTGTCGTGGCCGCCGTTGTTGGTATTGGTGCCATTATTGTCTAATATCAATAGCTGACCTTTATTAGGAGGCAAAGGGACGTCTGCAGCAAACGACATTCATTGCTCACGGTTAAAGCATGGAAAAAACAAATCTAGCGTTATTTCAAACTTCCAAAAAGGTATCTTTTGTTTCAGCTGCCAGTGCTGGGTTAGCTAAATATCTCTACAAGTTAGAATTGTCACAAAGAGTTCTTGTATAATGAAGACTTGATATATTCCAGCTAAGACTAGTTAAAGGTGCAATTTCTTTTAGGCTATAGCCTACCAAAATTGAAGCTTATCTTGTTCAGGTATTCATTCTGTCTAGTGCCCATAAAAATGTGCTTAACATCTCTAGGAATAAAGGAGCATATCCATTTTGTCATGTTACCGTGAAAACTGCAAGTTTTGTCCGCGTGAAATCTGTGTGGTAGTGAAATGATGGCGTAAGTTCTATCTCTTGTCAACCTAACCCTGTTGCCTATAAGTCCTTTGCGCTTTTTTGAGGCTTTTGTAACCCCCGTTTTTTCTACCCCGCGTAATCCCATTAATTCCCTTTATTTTCTAACTCGCCAACTGCCGCTTTTGCAGCAATTGAGAACACACTGTACGTTATCACCTCAGTAAAATAAAAAAAACCAAGAAAACAACAACAACCTATAAAACTATGTGACCATGTGTCATGCTCTTTCATGAATGCACCGCTTGTCTCTGAAAATGTGCTCTGTCATGCCCTTTCGGTTACTCCTTCGGCACGACATACCCACCCGCGCTCCGGGTTTTATCGCGCCGCATATCCAATTTGCCCCGACTTTTTCACGTCAGCGGCAGCAACTGAAAAGTAATCATTGCTGAAAAAATAAAATGAAAGCAAAACTTCTATTAAAACAGCTGTTTTAATTTTTTTTTTTTTTGGTCTCTTCTTTTTCCTTTCTACTCACCCTCAATTTCCTGAGCATCACCTGCCATTATCTGATTATGCTAGCGAAACCCCGTTTTCTGGCGCGCACTCCGGGTCTCGCCTGCCCACTTAAACCTACTCTTTTTGCTCGAAATTTTTCAGTTGCGCCAGTGGCTCGCAATCAGGCCGGTGTCGCTGCCGGCGCTGCGGAGCCAAAGAAAAAGAAGCGCTTTCCTTTTTGGAAGACACTATGGCGTCTGACCTACGGATCGCTTATCGTAGGTACTGCTGTTACCTCTTACTCCATCTACGCCACCCGTCACCCTGTTGACCAACCCAATCCCGATCCCTCTAAAAAGACTCTTGTCATCCTCGGCTCCGGTTGGGGTTCTGCCTCACTGCTTAAAAAAATTGATGCTTCTCAGTATAATATAATTGTCGTCTCGCCCAGAAACTTTTTCCTCTTTACTCCACTGCTTCCCTCTTGTACTACTGGCACTATCGAGCACCGCTCAATCATGGAGCCTATTCGGGCAATCATCCGCAACAAGGAGGCTTCCGTCACTTACTATGAAGCAGAAGCAACCAACATTGATTACGAAAATAAAAAGCTTGTCATCAAGGAGTCTGCCAGCCATGACCGTGAAAATATTACTAGTACGAGAACCATTGATTTCGATTACATGGTTATTGGAGTTGGTGCCCAGAACTCTACCTTTGGTATTCCTGGTGTCCAAGATAATGCTTGTTTCCTAAAAGAAATCCCAGATGCGCAAAAGATTAGACAAAAGATTATGGACAGGATTGAGGCTGCCTCATTTAAAAACCTTGATGACGAGGATAGAAAGAGACTGCTTCATACTGTTGTTGTTGGTGGCGGTCCCACTGGTGTCGAATTTGCTGCCGAGCTCCAAGACTTTTTCGAGGAGGATTTGAAAAAATGGATTCCCGAGATTGCCAAGGACTTTAAGGTTACCCTTGTTGAAGCCCTGCCTAATGTTTTGCCTTCTTTTTCTAGACAACTGATTGAGTACACTGAAAAGACCTTTCAGGCCGAAAAAATCACAGTTCTTACTAAAACTATGGTCAAGAAAGTTACTTCTGATGTTGTCACTGCTGAGGCCACCAAGTCTGACGGTACCAAAGAAATCATTGAACTTCCCTATGGCCTTTTAGTTTGGGCCACAGGTAACTCTGCGCGTCCTGTCATTCGCGATTTGATGTCTCGTATTCCCGCCCAAAAGAACTCTCGCCGCGGCCTTCTAGTCAACGAGTACCTTGTTGTCAAGGGAACTGAAGGTATCTGGGCTGTCGGTGACTGCACTGCGACCAAATATGCGCCTACTGCTCAGGTTGCTACGCAGCAGGGCATATACCTTGCCGGCCTGTTTAACCAACTTGCATACGCTGTGAATCTTGAAGAAGAGATTGCCCAACTCGAGCAGATTGTCAAGGGCGCAACCAACGAGCAGGATCGTAAGGCAGCACTTTCTGAAGTTGACTCTCGCACCCGTCGTTTGCGCCGCTCTCGCTCGCTGCTTCCTTTTGAGTACTCTCACCAAGGCTCGCTCGCGTACATTGGTTCAGACCGCGCCGTCGCAGACTTGTCGTTCTGGGGAAACTCTTCCAACTTTGCCACCGGTGGTAGTCTCACATATCTCTTTTGGCGGTCAGCTTATGTGAGCATGTGTTTCAGCACGCGCAACAAGCTACTAGTGATTATGGATTGGCTTAAGGTCAAGATTTTTGGTCGCGACGTGTCTCGGGAGTAAATGTATTTAGGCCAACATATTATACTAAGTATTCTGATAATGATAATGGAAAAAAAGCAAAGTAACCGTCTCCATAAAGTGTATAACTGGTACTTCTTTTTGTTTCATTTCGAACCATAAAATACCTTTAAAAAAAATAAGGTGGCGATCCTGAGAAGGTTATTGGTTTTGTTGTCGATATTAATGATGGCGTTTGTAATTCGTGAAATTTCCCGTTTGGTTTGTTTTCTTTGATGCTACAAAAAGTAAACAAACCAGCCATACCCAAACAACATGTCAAAAATTAAAAACGCATCCGCCAGCGCCTTTTCTCTCTTTTTCTTCTAACAAACAACAAGAATAAATCTAAGAAACACCAGAGAAGAATAAAACCCATGCCTCAGTATCTACCGACCCAGGCTCATCAGCAGCATCCGGTCGGCTACGGACAGCCACCGAGAAACTGGCAGCCGCAGCAGCAGCCAGATAGACGCGGCCAGTATCCGAGCCCCAACAGAATGAGTTCACCGGACCAGCCACCCGCACAGAATCGTTATTATCAGTCTCAGCAAGACTCTTACCCACAGCAGCAGCAACAACAGCACCAGTCATATCAGCAGTCGCAACAGCAGAATCACTTTCCTCAACAGCAGCGGCCTCCCCAGCCGAGATCGCAACGACCCGAGTATGGCCATAACGTCAACACCTCGCCGGATAACTACAGCAGCAGGGGCTCTGGCGGCGACTACCGCCAGCAGCAGCAGCAATTTCAGCAAGTTGAGGGTTACTACCCGCCACCCCAGCAGCAGGACTACCGGCCCATGTCGCAGCAGTCAGCGCAGTCGGCGCGATCGGCGCCCTCGGCCCATCAGTACGGTCGGAGCTCGCCGCAGCGCTCGGCATCTCCACCCAAGAGCTCCGCTTCTCGTTACCATTATAATAAAATTGGCAATATTAATGGCGGTCCTGGGAACTATGGATTTGCGTCGCCCCCGCGCGCGCAGACCTTTCAAGGTGTCGCGACCAATATGCGCGGCAACTACTCAACCCCCGATCTCTCAACAGGAATGCAGAATCTATCTCTTGGAAGCGGCACGCAAGAATATTATCAACAGCAGCCATATCTTTCGCCGCAATCGGGCCAGTCATTACCGGCTCCAGGTCATGTGAATCCCGACCTGCGCCACGGATCGGTTCCCAATATCTCCACATACAGAGATAACTATGATGAGATCGGATACTACCAATCAGAGAATCAGCAGTATCAGCAGCAGAGATCCCCGCAACAAAATAACAATTCTTACCCTATGCCGCCGGAGGGACCTCCTTCGAATGCGCCTTCTGGCGTCTCCTCGTCGTCTTCAGGTGCAGGCACTTCTGCAGTATCCAGGGCCCCCTATCCTCTTGACGACAATGTTATGGGTTCGTTTGATCTTGGGAATGTGGCTCCTTCAAACTGGAAAAACCGAAACAGTGGCAATGGTGGCCAACAACAGGAACAGCAGCAAGACTACCAGCAACAAAACCAACAGGAGCAGCAGCCACAGTGCCAGCAACAGCAACAACAGAATCAGTCTCAACAGCAGCACCAGCAGTACAAGAAGCAGCAGCCCCAGCAGCAAAGCCAACAGCAACCAGAGCAGCAGCAAATGCAGGCTCATGCCGATCCAAGGTTTGTTTCGCCCCGGCGTGCGACTACGTTGCCAGTGCCGGCTCCGACTGCGAGCAGTTTGAGCGGCAGCAATGGCAACGGTTTCCAGCAGCCACCGTCAAACATGAGCAACAACAAACCCCCACCCGCGGTAACAGCGATCGAGCCGCCCGCTGTGCCGGATAACATGGGATCCCGGGCAAAGGATGGTTATAGTAAACAAAATGGTACAAGCAGCAGCCCTGCTGCTGCTGCCGTTGCTGCCGCTGCCAATGGCGCCAGCAACCGTGGACCTAGCATGACTCCGCCCGGTGAGCGCAAGCAGCCGCCGCCGCCGGTGCGCCAGTACAACAGCGAACCCGCCACAACTCCCGCGGCGCTCGCGGCCTCCGGTGACGACGAGAGTGACACCACCTTAGTTATTGTTGACGATGTGCCCACCGTAACCCCTGTGACCGTGAGCGAACTTGAGTCGCTGCGGCAGTCGGCAAAACTTGCTCCCACAGACACAATGCTGCAGGTCAAGTACGCCAAACGCCTGGCCGAAGCAGCGCTTGTGCTGCCCGGCAAGTACTCCGACCCGACGACCCCGGCAGGCCCTTCGGCTGTCGTGGACTCTAAGACTGAGCGCAAGAACCGCGACACGTGGAACGCGCAGGCCCTCAAGATCCTCAAAAAGGCCATTAACCAGCACGTTTCTAGCACTCACCGTGCCGCCAGCACCGAGGCCATGTTCTTCCTGGCGTCAAACTACGGCTCCGGCGACAAGCTCGGGTTGGAACCAGACTACGAAAAGGCCTATGATTTCTACGTGCGCGCTGCTCGATTAGACCACGCCGAAAGCTGTTACCGCGCGGCTGTGTGCAGCGAGATTGGCGCTGGCACGCGGCGCGACAACCTGCGCGCATTTGGATGGTACAAGCGCGCGGCCCAGTTGGACGATGTCAGCGCCATGTACAAGCTCGGCATGATTGCCCTTAACGGCCTGCTGGGCCAACCCCGCGACTTTATGGACGGGTTTTCCTGGCTTAAGCGCGCAGCCGACCGCGCCGACCGTGCCAACCCGCACGCCGTGCACGAGCTTGGCCTGCTCTACGAGCGTGGCCAGAGCCCCGGAGATATAAGCAGTAACAACAATGGTCCCAACGGCAGCAAGGGCAACAACAGCAGTAATGGTGGTGCTCCCATTGCCCTTTCCGCCGTCATTGTCAAGGATGAAGCCCATGCCTTTGAGCTCTTTTTGCGCGCGGCGCGGTTAGGCTACCCGCCGGCGCAGTACCGCCTTGGTGCTGCGTACGAGTACGGCACGCTCGGCCGCCCCGTCGACCCCAAGCGCAGCATTGCGTGGTATTCGCACGCCGCCGAGCGCGGCGAGCCCGAGTCCGAGCTAGCGCTCTCCGGCTGGTACCTCACGGGCTCCAATGGCGTGCTCCACCAATCCGACACCGAGGCCTACCTATGGGCGCGCCGCGCCGCTGAAAAGGGTTTGGCAAAAGCTGAGTATGCTTTGGGATACTTTGTCGAAGTGGGCATTGGTGTCAAGCGCGATCCCGAAGAAGCCAAGCGCTGGTACTTTAAGGCCGCAGCGCAAAAGCATCCCAAGGCCCTGGCGCGCTTGCAGGAATTGCGTAGTGCCAAACGCTAAAGGTTGTTATGGTTGGTGTTTGATGCTCTTCATTTTATTATTATTAGTACTTTTTATTATTATTATTATTATTATTATTATTATTATTATTATTATTATTATTATTATTATTATTATTATTATTATTATTATTATTATTATTATTATTATTATTATTATTATTATTATTATTATTATTATTATTATTAACGTAAGTCACATGTGAGATGAACATACGGGTGAGATGAACACTTGCCTTCATCCCACAACCTTTCCATTTAATCAATTAACAACTTTTCTATTTAATCGATTAATTGTCAACTACGTAAGATGCCACAGACAAATAATGAAGCTAGGATCCTTCTAGCTCTTCAAGCCTATAATAATGACCCAAAATTGAGTCTCCTACGCGCCGCAAAGCTCTATCAAGTCAATCACACGACTCTTTACTGCCGACACAACGGCATACAAGCTCGAGCTAATACTACCCCCAAATCACGCAAACTATCTAATCTAGAGGAAAAGATAGTTGTTCAGTATATTCTTGACCTAAATTTGCGAGGTTTTCCCCCGCGACTGGGTGGTGTTGAAGAAATGGCCAACCGA